>JANHAO010006746.1:0-20951 GCA_026873985.1 Saraca asoca
ACTAACACAGCTAGAAACATGTCATTTTAGACCTTAAAATACTAAGTATGAGGACAAATAAATGCATGAAATATTGTGTTATCACCTGCAGGAAGGACAGGGACCTCCAACTACTCTTGCTTATATTCCTCTAGCGTATCCACCTGAGCCAAACCCAGAGCAATTCAAAAAGTCATAAAAGTCAGCTAGCCAGGCAGTAGCACCATAAGCAATGCTGGGAGGAGATAATTCAGGATCTGCACAAGACTCCCCAGGAGCCCACCAGATAGGTCCTACGGTGAAGCCACGTGCAACAGGCTATCCATGCCTCCCGACACTTTAAAGTAGACCATCCATGCCTCGACAAGCTTCATCAGAAGCAAAGCCAACAGAAACGCAGGGGCTCCTCAGCCTCTTCCATTCAAACTCTTTTAGGGCAAGAAGGAAAGACCCTTTGGATATAAAAAGACCAGCTCGGCCTTTTGAAGAATCCAGGAGATATCTCATCTGATCTTCATCTGACAACCTGAAACTAATGGTAATGCCACGCCAACAGCCAAAAATGGCAAATAGAAGAAAGCATGGTCTAAAGCAGAGAAAAAAGACATATGAAATGACACTTCGATCATGGAAGGACACTGACTGAAAATACGAATCAAGCCTCATAAACTTACAACTCCCGATCCGTAAAGCAAACCGAGAGTTAGGGGGGCTCATGTTATAGGTGAAAAATGGCCTTAGAAGAATGAGACATATCTGAATTCGCTAGAGGCCAGATCATCTAGCTTGTTGAAGGCTCCCAACAAACTTTACCTTGCTCGCTACCAGATAGTGATACAGTGAGGTGATCACAATACTAACTCATCAAGCAGTTAACCATCCTGTTCAAGCTCACTACCCCGCTACAGCAGCGTCAAGCTCACTATAGCAACCTCCTATAGCAACCTCAAACAAGGAACCTTAGCTCAAGATATTGAACGCCCCGCATGGTACAACCACACCAAGCAGAGGATGCTCACGGATACAAGTCCATAGCCGACCAAAGGGGCCCACCCCGCAGCCTATATCCTGCAACAGCTGGCCTATAGTCTTTCACTATCTTTTCCATTTATATCTTGATGTAATACAGCTGTAGCTTGTAATTAATGTATGTAACTCTTCCTTCCTCTATAAATAGGAATGAATTGTTAGAAAAAAAAAAGGAGAGGAAGCCAGTATTTTTTATAAGCCAACACTCTGTGAAAAAAATAATTTCGAATATCAATAAAATCTCAACTGTAGACGTAGGGTTCGATGCCATCTGGATTTAGCCGAACCATGTTAAAAACATTGTGCCACACTTCTTCCTATCCCTTTGCTCCATTGCACTTCGAAAGCAGTTTAGGATCCCAGAACTCATCTTCCCGTTGGTCGAATTTTGGGACCATCCATACGAACCAAATTTCGATGTCAACAAGGCATTTCTTTGATTGATCCATTTCTGCCCTTTTAGCCTACCTTTCAATGTACCATTGTTGAGCCCCTTTAAGCCTAATTGACATTTTTCTTATTATGTAGCCTAGCAGAAAGCTAAGCCTTGAATGACTTTACCTTTTCCTAACCTTAGGGATTAGTAGAGCATTTAATTCATCAGTGGCATGGGTTCTTGAATAACTGTAGGGGTGTACTAATTATTTGATAAAAATGCAATTATGATTCACTTCAATGGTTAAGAAAAAGAAAAGAAGAAACAAATGAAAAGCCAAAAAAAAAAAAGAAGAAGAAGAAGAAAAGAAAAGGAGCCTAGTGAAAGCAAAGATGAAGAAAGCAAGAGAAAGAAAAAGGAAATTTCTCAAAAAGAAAAAAATGAAAGAAAGTGAAAAAAAAAAGGAAAAAGAAAAAGAGAAGTGATAAAATGTGAAAAAAAAATTATGTAGATTTTGATATTAATTGCTCATATGCTTATTTGAATCTATGCCATAATGCTCTATTACTCTCTTTGGTTTGGCACTTCTATATGTTTATCATTCTTTCCCTCCCATTTTCCCTTGGCCACATTACAACCTTTGAAAAGTCCTTTTTATTTGTCCTATGCATGCGATTTGAGTAGTGGAGATTAGATGATAAGCTTATGGTAGTGCATTTAACTAGGCTCTTGAAATGCCAATTTACACACAAGAATTATAGGAATCTTGCTAACCTAGAAGAATTTAAATCAGGCTATTCTAAACCTAAAAACAAACACAAGAACTTATAACAGGCTCTTGCTAACCTATACAAGATTTCTATCAATCTAGAAACCTTAAAAGAAAATAAAAGATAAGAAAAGAATAGGGTAAAGTGGAAATACAATACTAAAGATTTGAGAAACAATTCTCAAATAGCTAAGGTGAATTTCAGTAGATGTTTGACTCAAAATCACTTAACTTTATCTAGAAATCTTGTGAGGTAGAGAAATCTGGTTAAGCTCTTTTCTCTGAGATTTTAGCACTTCAAGCAGAAAGAAAATCATGTAAAAGTTATGAAAACTAAAGGTAGTGAGCATATTTAGAATTGCTATAATCGTTTGTAATAGAAAAACTAACTTTTAGTTTATGAATCGATTCAAAGAAAAATCCTAACCTTCGATTAAAAAATTTATCAAAACTGTTCTTCATGAATCGATTAATAAATTGATTCATATAGATTTTTCAAACATGAATCAATTCATAATGTGTAAAATAGTTTTTATAAAATCTATACTTTCTTCAAGTGATGTTTTTATCTCATTTTGAAAATATTTGATTGAATCAAACTTCTTTTCAATTCAAAGATGCTATCAAAATAAAATAATTCCTAATTCTAATTTGGGATCTCTTGAATCATATATATACTTTGAAGCCTGCAAAACAAATTAAAGTAAACAGTGGAATATAATATCAAATAGTAATGTGAATGATTTAATTAAAATTATTTTTCAAGATCAAAATCAAGAAATATGTAGCTCATGTGACCTAGGCTAACAATCTCCCCTTTTTTATGGTGACAATTTTAGATTAGTTTCAAAGTAAAATAAAAAATGGTTTTTTAAAACTTTAAAAAAATTTATAAAAATTTTATATCTTTCTTGTTTGAAAAATTATTTATCTCATTTTTGAAATTTTTCTCCCCATTTTAAATTGAAAATAATATCTCATTAAAAAATATTTTTAGTTTGAAAATAACATCTAAAATTTATGGGATTTTTGAAATTTTTTGAAAAATTCCATATTTCTCCCTCTTTTGGCACATCAAAAAGTAATAATATCAAAAATATGAAATGAAAAATATGTACTAAAATATAGTATTTGTATGTTAACTTTCAGAATTATGTATCAACTTGAATTAAAATATGAGAACTGTTGATGGTAAAATCTGGTTCTGCCAAATTTTAGCCAACTGAGATCAGTTCTTAAATCCTAAACTACTTTTAGGTTAAGGAAATGAGAAATGAAGAGGACGATGAAGATGGTGAAGAAGAAGAACAGAATGGCATGCAATATTTTTAATGTGGTTCGGTTAAAACCAGACAGTACTTGTCCTTACATCCATGTTAGCTTTTATTAATCTGAAGAAGATTTTATAGAGTTTCAATATAACAATTTCAACTTATCTCATAAAGATCCTCCTCTCTCTCTATTTATAGAAGGTAGGAGGTTAAATTTGTAATTTTACATGCTGCAAATAAGTTACATCAAACATTAAATGTATAGGACAATTTAATCTTCTGCAAATCAATTGTTGCTTTTGCGAGTGGGCCCCTCTTGTCTACTAATGTTAAGAGTTAATGTAAGCTTGTCTGGTACTCTATCTCACTGAGCCTTTGGCTGGGCAATGTGTCTATCCTCATAAGCTGTGATGCTTAGCTTAGGGTCACTGCTAGCCTTTATTCAGTGAGACTGACCTCACTCTTGGCAAGGTGAGCTTTAGCGGGGCAACTCACTTCTCAATGAGCTATTTCTTTAACTTTTGGCTTCGTTTACACCCTGACCTCATGGTTAGCGAGGTGGTACAGCCTTAGTGAGCTAAACTTCCTTTACTGGTTCTCAACTTCCACCGAGCTTCTATCTATCTTCTTTGCAACATTGTATTCCACCCACCACATAAGCCCCCCAACTCTCAATTCACTTTGCGGACTAGCAATTGTAATTTTACTGAGTAGACAAAGTCTTTGCTTTGCTACACTGTCATTTCATACTTCAATTCTTTCACTCTATTTGCTTTAGGCCATACTTCTCTCTGTGCATAATCTATGGCCGTTAGTGTGGTAGCCTCATTTTTTTTGGATTGTTCGTTCTGAAATAGATAATTATTCTTTGGGTCCTTTATTGAACCTGGACCAGTTTATAAACCTGTGAAGCTCTTCTTGCTACTTCATAGAATGGCTTGATGGAAACTTTGGTTAAGCCTCCCATGTTTCTGATCATTCAGTTTTTGATGAAGCATTTTGAGGTGTGCATGGCTTGCTGCAAGAGATTAGGAGGCGTGAATGGCCTGCACATGACTTCCCTGCATAACTTTTCTAGTTGGCTATTAGGGAGTCTCGTGTAAATCTCAGATTATCTCCTCGTAGTTCTACCATGAGACTTAGCCTTGCCAGCCAGACTCCTGCATGCTTTTTAAGTTGCTCTGTGTGTAAGTTAGCAAAGGAGCCACTAGCTGAGGAGGGCTATGAGAAGAAGATTGAGGAGTAGTTGTGCTCATCAATCCTCTGGCCAGTTGAAGTTCGTCTCTAAGGGGTCGACTCTCTCCTTCCTTGTGGAAGCGATAGCTATAGGCTTTATGTTTTTATTTCTATATTTCCCACCTTCTGATGTAATTTTACCTCATTAAATAAAGCCTTTAATGAATGAGCTTTCTTTATAACTTTTGAATGTCACTTTGTATATTATGGATGATAATGCATGTTTAGTCAATAAATAATATTCAGATAGGTCGCATGAGAACTGTTCCTGGAAAGAGGGATTGCATGCGAGTTGTGATCATTTGGTCGCATGAGAGCTACATTTTACTGCTTGTGCCACAACAACTTTGTTGCTCAATGGGTAGGTAGTCGAGTTTATTTTGACGTCCTCATGCCTTAGCGAGCTCATAGCTTTATTGAATTCTGAGTGTTTAATAGTGCCTCCACATATCAGTGAGCTCATGGCTTTTTGCTGGATTCTGAGTTTTTATTAGTGCCTCCACACCTCAGTGAGCTCATGGCTCTTTGCTAGATTTTAAGTGTTTAATAGTGCCTCTGCACCTCAATGAGCTCATGGCTTTTTGATAGATTCTGAATGTTTAATAGTGCCTCCACACCTTAGCAAGCTCATGGCTCTTTGCTGAATTCTAAGTGTTTAATAGTGCCTCTACACCTCAGTGAGCTTATAGCTCTTTGTTGGATTCTAAGTGTTTAAAGTGCCTCCGTACCTTAACTAACTTGCTAGCAATAATATCAATTAGTATGAAATAGTTTTCTCTTTGTGCGGCATTCTACAAGAGGTACCCAAATAAAATCTCAATACTTATATTAACTTCAATATAATATTATAGGATCAAAATATGGTTCTAACGGAGGGCTCTTGCCCTCAGTCAATAATTCATTGAGAATGTTGAGCTTGTCATTCTAACAGCCTCACTATATAATCTTGTAATCGACCCCTCATGATAAGATCTTCTATGACATCCTTTAAAGCCCAACATTCCGAGGTGTTGTGCCCATTCTCATTATGATAAGCACAGAATTTGTCTTTATTGCTCCTAAATTTGCCAGGAGTCCAGAAAGGCTTGGGCTTTCCAAAGTCTTCCTTGTCCCACTCCGCAACAAAGATCCTATCTTGTGTGTTAAACAAGATGTTATAGCTTTTGTGGCGACCGTGATGCTGGGGTCACGTACCCTTGGCACTCTTCATAGGCTAGTCGCCGGAGTCATTATTCTGATTCTCTTCACTCCTCTTTTTGCTCTTTGGGGCACTAGCCACCTTTCTCTTATGCCTAAATTCCTCTATGTCGAAGGTTTCTTCCTATCGGATTTGGTTGGTGGCTTGCTCATAGATTTCAATGAGGTCTCGCACAATGGACTTGTACAAGCTTTTGTACAACTTTTCATCTTTGTGGAGTCCCACGATGATCACTATTAGGATATTCTCCTTTGAGGGATATTCTATAGAATTGGCCTCTTGCCTAAATCTAGCTATGTAATCTTTTAGCGATTCATTCCTTTGTTGAAAGATCATGGCGAGCTGGCAAGGGGGAGTGAGCTACCTCTTCAATGCCCAGTACTGATTGATGAATTTCCTTTAACATTCTTCGCAACCATTGACATTGTGAGCTAGGAGGCTTCTGAACCATGCTTGAGGTATACCTCCTAATGTGGCTGGGAAGACACGGCACTTGACCAGAGGATCAATCATTTAAAGATCCATCTAGACATTGAATGCATCCAGATGATCACAGGGATCGTTGTTCCCGCCATACAATGGGATCGCGGGGACCTTGAGTTTCTATGGAAAGGGTTGTATTTCAATCTCCATAAAGAATGGTGAGCTCTTCTCATGGTGAGTTTTGTCTTTTTGAGATTGGGGGCATTCTTCTAGCTATTTTAGCCTTAGAAGGACTTCATTCATTATTGGGTCTTGTGTTCAGATCGCAGGCTAGAGCTCTCAGCTTGTTGCAAGCCCTTAGATTGCTAACTATTGCAGTCTTCGCAAGTCCCTTTCTAGGATTTTTTATGCAAATGTTGGAGCTATGCTACAATTTCCTCTTGCCTTTGTGCACCCTAAGCTTGTGCTTGTGTCAACACTTTAATAGCTTCAGCTAACTCTCTTACCATGCTTTCAAGCACTGGTAGTGGTTGATGAGGTGTTTGCATCTCTTCGGTTTCAAGGGCAATGGTAGGCTAAGGATGAGTTTTGGCAGTAGGAACATCTATTGGCTGATCAACTGGAGTTTTTGAACTCCTAGGGATTCTTCCTCTTACCATTGTAGCTATATAGAGAAAAAATTAAGAAATCTGAAAGCATATGGGCCCTTCCTCTAGTGCCAGATTGTTGACGGTGAAATATAGTTCTTCCAAATTCCAGCCAACTGAAATCAGTTCTTGAAACCCAAACTACTTTCAAGTTAAGGAAATGAGAAATGAAAAGGACGATGAAGATGGTGAAGAAGAAGAATAGCAATGGCATGCAATATTTTTGATATGGTTTGGCTAAAACCAGATAATACTAGTCCCTACATCCATGGTAGCTTTTATAATCTAAAAAAGATTTTACAGAGTTTCAATATAGCAATTTCAACTTAGCTTACAAAGATCCTCCTCTCTCTATTTATAGAAGGTGGGAGGTTACAATTATAATTTTACATGCTATAAACAAGTTACATTAAACATTAAATGTACACAATTTAATCTTTGCAAATTGGTTCTCGCAGGTGGTTTTCTACAAGTGGCCCCCTCTTGTTTGCTAGGGCTAAGAGTTGACGTAAGCTTGTCTGGTACTCTATCTTGCTAAACCTTCTCTATCTGACTGAGCCTTTGGCCAGGCAATGTGCCTATCCTCACGAGCTGAGATGCTTGGCTTGGGGTTACTGCTAGCCTTTATTTAATGAGACTAACCTTGCTCTTGGCGAGGTGAGCTTTAGCGAGGCAACTCACTTCTTAACAAGCTATTTCTCTAACCTTTGGCTTTATTTACACCCCCGACCTCACAATTAGCAAGGTGGCGCAGCCTTAGCGAGCTGAACTTCCTTCACTGGTTCTCAGCTTTCACCGGGCTTCTGCCTATCTTCTTTGCAAGATTGGATTCCACCCATAACAAGAACAAAATTTAAATCAATATGTAATATCTATAAAAGACATATAATATTCATAATGATGATGTAATATTGATTAGAAACCTGTATGAATTATAGTAATCACAATAATGCAGAATTAAAATATCAATCATAAAATCTAAATGTAATATCCATAAAAATATCAAAATATCCAAAAAATATTAAAATATTAAAATATCTAGATTACATCACAATATCAAAATAAAGTCTCAAAAGCATAATAACAATAGTGAGAACAAGATAGGGGAAATGGGACTAAGGGATACAAGTATCAGATAAGCACGTGAATCTATCTTCTAAAGTTCTGCATCCTTATCCTATTGTTGTAGTCTCAATCTAATCTCTTGAATTTGAACCTCAAGTGATTTGAGCCTTTAGTTGATCTCATTTTCTCTTTTACAATGGTTATTGAAAATGAGATATTCTTTCTTCCATAAGGCCAAACCATGTTTCTTGAGCATCAGATATTTTATTTGTTTGATCAGACATGTATTTGTGCATTCTTTCTATCATTTCAGCTATTCTAACTTCAGCTTCAATAGAAATTCTAGCTAAGCCTGAAATTTGTTGAGATGGTTAAGGTAGTCTAGATCTTTCTTTGGTCCATTTCCCTTGCTCATTTTCTTTAAAGCCCATCTTGTGTAAATGTGATGTAGTAATCATTGTGGTTGCATTTGGTGGTGCAAACAAAATTTCATCAGCAAGTTTTATTTTGAATTTGGTAAAGAAGGGTGTAAGGATCATGCCATATGGAAGATAACCAATGTTTATTCTTTTCAAACATTCACCCATGTATTTCAAGACAAAATATGGAAAATTGAAATCCATTCGGCTTTTGATAATCCACATTAAAAATAAGTCATCTTCCACAATTTGAGTGAAATTGGTGATCCTTGGCAGAATTATTTTGCACAGACCATAGTATAGGATCCTATCTTCAAGAGACAAGCCAGTTATCAGCAATCTCCCACCACCATCTTTTGGGGTGGAGTAGGGAAATAGCATTATAACAACTAGTTCCTTACTTTAATCAGGAAAGGATCTTGTAGTAAGCTTTGGCACTGTATTATCCATACCAAATTCATTAGCAAATAATGTAAAATCAATAACCACATGTTTATGCATCACATAACAAGATAATATACCATCAACATTAGCAAGATTAGTATAGAACATTTTCACTAACCTAGGATAGGTTGCACTTGTAAAGGTCAAAAAATTTTCTAGCCTATACTTTGCTAACAATTCAGGCAAATGGGTTGATTTCAACAAATAATCATTAAAAGGTTCAATTTTTTTATGTTCTAGAGAGAGAAAGGCTACATACTCATTTGAGGATTGAAAAAGTGATTCTTCATTTATTCGTTGGGTAGCCTTCATTGGTGATGTCCTCACGTTTTGCTGTGAGTTTGATCCATTTTCCCATTTGCAATGAGATTGTGAAAAGAGATTGAAGTTTTGGCACTTAGGGTTTTGGGGTGTGATTTGGGCCCTTTTGATTTAGGTTGTTTCTAGTGAAATCAATTTGTTGAAATGTTTAAAAATGATGTTTCTAATGTTTCTATGTAAAAAATTTGGTGAAAAATGGTTTGAAAATCAAGATTTTAAGGGTTTTGAAAGGGAGAGGTCGAGAAGATTTTGGCTAGGTGCTGTAAAGGTTATTATAAAATGAATTTGACTTCAATTCAAGTATATGTAGTATCTCACCTTGAATCAATTTGTGAATCAATTTAGAGAGCAAAATTTCACTAATGAATTGACTTGGATTTAAATTTACTCATTGAAATTCATAGGGGAATTGATTACTAAATCGGTTCATGTATATGTGGGAATCAATTCATCCAAAGGGTTTTAGAAAAATTTGAAAAAATTGAGCCTTCCCGAAAGTTTGTGAAATCATGTGAATCAATTGCAGAATTGATTCTTAGTGTTTAGAATTCAAGAAGTGAATCAATTACGGAATCGATTCAAAAACTCATGAAAAACCTAGATAAATGTGAATCAATTACTGAATCAATTAGGGGGATCTTGTGTTTAGGTTTTCTAAGTTTTTTTGTTTTCCTAAGGGTTTTCCTAGTTATTCAAACATCCAGTTAGCATCTCAAATCACTTGAAGTCTCAAATTCTCTCCATGTACCTACAAAACAAACTTAGCAAAATCTCTTATGCTTAAGCTAGTAATTGAAACATGCAAATCAAGTTTAATAAAAATAAGACAATTTACTAAAGAATATAGGTGGTTTATCAATGTTTGTCTTATGGTGAGTGCAACTTTTGTTCTACATCATGAGTTACTTTCTTTTCTCTCACATAGACTTGCGAAACTAAGATTAAGTTTGCTTGGCTGGTACCTAGTAAGTTTTGGGTCCAAACTTGTTAGTAGATACAACAATAACTTTCTTAACAGTAGATAATTTTGGCAACCACACTAGTTTTTAATTTGGTTTCAATAGATATATTCCATTCCTAAATGGACAATCTCTGATATGATGGCCTTTATGATTACAATAATAGCAAGTGGTATAAGCAGGATTCCATCTCTTGGATTTTTTATTGCTGTCTATATCCTAAGCCATTTCTATGTTGAAAATTTTTCTAATTTTCAAGCATGCCATTTAATTTTTCACTATTTTCAGCCAAACCTTGTAAAGTTTTATTCAATTTCTTTATCTCTAGCTTATAGGACTCACAGTGCTCACATGCTTTGGTCTCACTAACTAATCTTTCAACTAATACATTCAAGTCAGTATTTTCTTTTTCAATTTTATCAATCTTTTTTATCAAAATTTGGGTCTGTTTAAAAATAATTTTTAAAAACTATTTTCTGTTTTTGAAAAAAATAAAACAAAAAAACTTGTTTGATAGGGCTATTTTTAAAAACAGTTTTGAAAATTTTGTTCTAAAATATTGTTTTAAAAATAGTTTTTAAAAACAAGAGATGGCTATTTTCAAAAGCAGTTTTTAAAAACAAAAAAACAAAAACACTTCCAAACAGGCCCTTTCATTCTAAGTTCTAAACTGCTTTAGCTCCTTATTAGCTTGCTTTAATTCTTTCTGAGCTTTAATTAATAATTCATGCATCTTTACACAAAGGTTAATAGGATCTACCTGAGATTTATAATCAGAATCATTATAGTCATCTGAAGTTTCATCATTAGAATTATAGTTTTCATCAAAATCACTTACATAAGAGCTACAAAAAAAAAAAAGGATACTACAGAACCTATGAACTTTCATTATGCTTGGCCATAAGGTAGTGTTGTTCTTCTTTTTTGCAAGCGACTTCAATTCTGCATTTCTAAGTAGCCTCAAGGGTATCTAAAATCTCTTTTGTTATTCTACATTTGGAAATACTTGGAAACTCATTAGCAGACAGTATACTAATAATAATCCATTTTAACTTAAAGACAAGAAGATGTTTTCTTTCTTCTTTGTCAGTCCATAACGATTTTTATTTTGGCTCTAGAATTCCATTAACAGATATCATAGGATATTCACAACCTATTTCTAAAATTTCTAACATGTTCTTATCTAAAGTTTCAATAAAGATTTTGATTTTGTACTTCCAAAAAGCAAAATTTTCTGAATCAAAAAGAGGTCGACTATTCAGAGATGCACAATCTGAAAACATGGTCAGATTATGATCCATATTCCAGTCAAAGAAAAGGAGTATCGAGAGCTAAAGCTCTAATACCAATTGATAGGTCTCGTATTAAAAGAAATAAACTACAAAAATTTGATTTTACCCTGATTCCTTTAAGGGAATTTGTTTATACCCTTTTAGTTTCTTATAAACTTTTTAAATTTGACAAAATTGTAATGTATTTCTTTGTATCAAGAATAGTTGTAGAAAATTAATCAGCTTAAGTGCAGATTATAGAATTTAACAATTATGTAGCAAGAAATTAAATTTAGAAGCAGGAAAATAAAAAATCAATGGACAGAGTTTTAAAGTGGTACAACTTGAATTGAAACCACAATTTAAGTCTACTCTACTGGATAATCCTCAACTGGATCACCACTTTAGTTAATCAAAAATATCAGGATTTAACCAGGCTCCTGAAATGTCAGTTTACACAAGAATTACAAGAATCTTGTTAACCTAGAAGAATTTAAATAAGGCTCCTCTAAACCTAAAAATAAACACAAGAAATTATAACAGGCTCTTGCTAACCTATACAAGATTTCTATCAACCAACGAACCTTAAAAGAAAATAAAAGATAAGAAAAGAATAGGGTAAAGTAGAAATACAATACCAGAGATTTAAGAAACAATTCTCAAATAGCTAAGATGAATTTCAGTAGATGTTTGATTCAAAATCACTTAACTTAATATGAAAATCTTGTGAGGTAGAGAAATCTGGTTAAGCTCTTTTTTTCTGAGATTTTTGCACTTGAAGTAGAAGGAAAATCATGTAAAAGTTATGAAAACTGAAGGTAGTTATGATTTTTATAATTGTTATAATTGCTTATAACAAAAAGACTAACTTTCAGTTTGTGAACCGATTCTTGAATCGATTCAAAGAAAAATCTTAACCTTCATTTAAAAAAAATTTCAAAATTGTTCTTCATAAATCAATTGATGAATTGATTCGTATAGATTTTTCAAACATGAATTGATTGATGAATCAATTAATAATGTGTAAGACAATTCTTATAAGATCTATACTTTCTTCAAGTGGTGTTTCTACCTTATTTTGAAAATATTTGATTGAATCAAACTTCTTTTGAATTCATTTACAAAAGATCCTATAAAAATAAAATAATTCTTAATTCTAATTTGGGATCTCTTGAATCATATGTATACTTTAAAACCTATAAAACAAATTAAAGTAAATAGTGAAATATAATATCAAATAATAATGTGAATGATTTGATTAAAATTGTTTTTCAACATCAAAACCAAGAAATATATAGCTAGGATAACCTAGGCTAACAAAAATGACACTAAACCACACTAAAATGAAGTGTAATTCAGTCCCACACCAATTGGCACACTAAAACAAAGCAAAGGACACTTAAACAAATTAGCAAACACTTGAAATGCAATCGAGAACAAGACAAAAATTTTATAGAAATTTCAACAAAACCTTCAATAGATCAAGCAAGGAAATGAAATAAAATGAGTAGAAAAAATTGCAATCACACAAAGCTAGGATCAAACACTTAGTGTGCACAAAAATCAAAAAAAAATTCTACATAAAATTGAGGCAAAAAACCAATAAAAATTGAAGCAACAATGGGAGTAGAATGACACCAAATAGATCAAAAATTTTCAATAGCAATTCATCAAATAATTAGACAATAGTTGATTAAGAAATGTAGCCAAAAATGTACAAGAAAATTTAGGGGAACACAACATGGAAAGTGAAGAAAAATGAAAGCAAAATTGGAACAAAAATGCAGAGATATCACTTGAATTGGAAGAGCCGAAGCTTTGATACCAAACTGATGTAATCCTTCATGGAGATTCCCATGGACCTTATCCAATTCAGCTCAATTTAGTACCAAAATTTGAACTAAAAAAAAAGATATTCATGTCACACTCTAGATAGGAAAAAGAGAGTGATAAATGATGAAATTAGACGCCACAAAGAGCAAGGTCTTTGATAAGTCTCTAGTTCTTTCAAGAACCGTTGGAGAGAAACTCCTACAAGAAGAAACACTCTTCAATTTCTAAATTAATCAAATTTGAGTGGTGAAGGAAACATGTCTTCCTCATTAGCAGTTATGCTCAATAACGGGTTGGATTAAAGTTCGACACAAGCACAAAAACAAACTTACAAACTAGCCAAACAAATAAACAAGTTTAAACCAAAATAAGGCTAAAACATTAGCCACAAAAATACCTTAAGATAACACTAACAATTAGCCCACAAACTAGCCAAATATTGGTCCTAAATTAGCCACATAATTACAAAAATAAAAGGGATCAAATAGTCCCAAAATAATACCCAAAAATGTCTCAAAGTGGCCTATAAAATAACACAAAATAATAGTCTAAAACAAGCTCAAAAATGAGCCAAAAGACTAGCCATGTTGCTATCCAAAAAGGCTAGAATATGTCGGTCCCAAATCATGCCAAAAATTGCCTCTCAAGTGGATGGAAAAACTTCCAAGAAAATGATCCTTGAACCTTCAAGTCCTACCTCCTCATGTGAGCTCCAAAATGTGTATGACAATGCCCAAAACATCAGCCACAAAAATACCTTAAGATGGCACTAACAATCAGCCCACAAACCAATGAAATATTGGTCCTAAATCAGCAACCTAATTACAAAAATAAAAGGGATCAAATAGCCCCAAAATAATACCCAAAAAGGTCTTAAAGTTGGCCTATAAAATAATATAAAATTGTAGTCCAAAATAAGTTCAATATTAAGCCAAAAGACAAGCCATGTTGCTATCCAAAAAGGTTGGAATATGGCTATCCCAAATCATGCCCAAAATGGCCTCTCAAGTGGGTGGAAAGCTTATAAGAAAATAAACTTGCTCCAAGTCCAAGCTTTTCATGTCAGCTCCAAAATATGTATGACAATGCCCTTGGATTGCTTGGTAGAGTGACAACATCTCTTTCATCCTCTATGCCTTGGCTCTTTGTAGAGTGTCCCCTTAGTAGATGCAAAACCTCTTGGTGAGCTTTAGCTTGGTCTCCTATTTTCACATTAGTTGCCATGTGTCAATATGCTTTTCTTATGAAAAATGATATAAGTGATCCTTAAACTTGAGATCAACATAGTATCTTATATATAGAGTTGTGTACTTTCATTTTATTTTAGGGTTGCACTTTTAAAGAGTAGACATGAATAATTTTAGGTACGCCACAAAGTACATAAACGTAGTGATTGATCAAGTTGTAATTCATCCTCTTTGGTAATGAGAAAAGATATTCAAAAAATGTTCTGACACTTGTGCTATAATCAAAATCATAGGCCTATGTATTAATTGATACATAAAAGGAGTTTTATGTATAATCAATTAATAATACATAAAAGGAGTTTTATATATGAATAATTTTGAGATAGCACATGGTCTAACATGCACCTTAAACAAGGTTAACACTTGAACCATACCCTAAGTCCAACTTAAATATAAAGAGATAAAGGGATTGAATTACACACTAACAACTTGTCACGAAGGATTTTGATTTTAACAAAGTTATTCCTGATATTGGGGTGACCATGATGCTTTGCTAGAAGCCAATCTTGATCTATGAATTTGTTTAGATAATTTAGGGAAACGGTGTTTGAATTAAAAGGAGTTTTAATTCAATTAAACTTATAGATGTTTGTAAACAAATTCATTGTCAACATATATAGAAACCTAATAGGTCACACACAATAGAATCTCTTTAATCCAAAGTCAAAGAAAAAGTTAGAATGAAAAATGTTATGAGTTGAAAAGTTGAATTGGGTGAACATCTTGAAAATTTGAAATGATTCATTAACTATTATAATGTGATTAAAAGTGTTAATTAAGCAAAGATTTAACAATTATAATAGAGATTATAATTATTAAATGGTAGTAAGTTTCCATAGTTGATATTTAAATGTTGGAGAATATTTATATTAACACTGGAGGAGATTAAGAATAAAGGAATGGTTTTCACTTGGAAATTGTTTTAAATTAATTAAAACAATTAGAAAATGATTATAAAAGGGAGTTTATAAGCTTAGACTCAAAAGAAGGTGTTTGGGCTTGTTGGACACAAAACAAGGAGTATTAAATTAAAGAGTGTGGACTCCTTAAGCCAAAACGACTACATGGCTATCCACTATGAGTGGATAGCACAAGCAACCCACACTTGCTTATATTCCAGACTCTCTTATTTAAGGAGGAGAAAAGCCAAATTGAATATAAGAAAGTTGTTTAACCTTACCACATGTGTTGTGTGCCAACTCTCTCTTTTTGTGTTCTCATTTCTCATCTCCTCTTTGCATTCAAACATTAACCATGCCCTAGTGAATTGTGATTTTTTAGAGAGTTAGCACCTCTTAAACTAAGTAGTTGAATTTCCTACTCTACTAGACATCTAAACTTGATGGAGACTTTGAATCAACTTGATTCATGTAGATCACCATTGGTGTTGGAGATAAAATCTAAAGGAGTTGATCGTGAGACTTGTTCGTGGAACCCTTGAAGATCAAAATCAAATTTGGAGCTGAGGACTCCAAGAACTACTCTTAAGAAGGTATAACTTAAATTACTAGTTCATGGTTTATTTAAGTTATACCTTGTTTTATGAATTACTGTGCAAATAATATGATTTATGCTAGGGAAAAATTTTAAATTTTTGGTGCACATACTTAATGCTAATAATTGGCATATATGATATACTTAGATCCAATTTTTCCAACATATCCAACACTGATAATCATTAAATTTGTTTTATTAATTTTTTATTTTTATTAAAAAATAAAAAAGAAATCTTAGGGAGCACTTTTTTTTTCATAACAATGCATTCAACATAATTATATACCTTTAATTTTTTATTAATTAATTTATAATATTTTTCTTTCATGCCTTTTTTATTAAAGGAAGATCTTATTGTTTTACATATCTTCATTCTTCAATCACAGGTCTTTAATATTTCTATTAAACAATTCACTTAATTCTCTCATAATTGATATACAAAGTTTTCTTTTGATATTTTTCTACAAACATTACACTTATATATTTTTTTAAAACACATATAAATTTTAGTGCATAATGTATACCAAAATATATTATTTTATTGTTCTAACTTAATATATACCAATTGTATGCTTAAAATTAAATAAGCAAATACTCACTTAAAAAAAATATGAATAGAATACACATAAATATCTCACATATCCCATACCAATTTTAATTTTTTTCACTAGCTTCCACTAATGTTACATTTGATTGGATGAAATGGAATGTGAATGGGAATGGAAATGATAATGGGTAAAAAAATTAGTTTGATAGGCACTATGGAATCAAAATGCACATTCCCTAAGGAATGGTCCATTGCATATGGATTGACCTTTTTACACCCTAGTCCCTTACATCTTTCAAATATTTCAAAATTATCATTATCTTAATAAATAATAAACACTAAAAAAATTTGTTATTTTTGACAAATATTTCTGACGGATTTCTCTATCAGAAAAAAGACCAAAATTGAAAAGGTTGTTAGTTACCTACTATAACAATCCATTGAAAATATTTTAAAAAATCCATCAAAAATTTTCCGCACAATAAATTTCGTCAGAAATTTTGCCAAAAATGGACGCAAATTTTTAAAAAATCTATTCACTTCTTTCGACTAAATTTATTATACAATGGATTTCCAACAGCATTTATTATACAACAAAATTCCAATGGAAAAATCTATTGGAAAATTCAAAAATTATAACACCATTTGCATGTGATCTCTTTTCACTATTTTCCTTTCTTCTGCTTCCTCCATCACATCAGCTTCTCCTTGCCAGCTTGATTCTTGTGCTTTAAAGGTATTTTTCACAAATCTAAACTGATTAAATTATTCTTACTAAATTTGTTTTACATTTTTACCTATTGTTTTTGTTGAATTATTATATTTTTCATGATTTAATTGACTTTTCTTAATTTGATGTATGTACTTTTGGGTTTAAGTTTTCTATGAATCTATTTGGCAATTTTCTTGCTTGGACACTGAGGTTAATGCATATATTTAATTATTAGTTGATTTAGGAATTATATATATTTAAATTAGATTGACTAGGATTAAGTAGTTAGATGATATAGGAATTACATATATTTTGAATTAGAGTAAGTAGGATTAAGTAATTAGATGACATACTTAATAGTGTTAATGACATTACTTTAGAAGTTATTTATATTTATTGCTTTGCATTTGGTGAATGGAACTACTGAAATTGAAGTTTTGTATAATTAGATGTTGACATCAGATTTTGGTATTGAACCAAACTCTGGCCAACAGTGAGATTCTTCGGGATCTCTGACCTTTGGTTGGTTCAAATACAATAAATCAGTAGAAATACACAGAGAAGAAGGGAAGAGTAGAAAGGAAACACAAAGTTTAACGTGGTTCGGCCAAATCCTGGTATCACTGGACCCTACATCCATGGTAGTGTATTATTGTGATGGTGTTTTTATAAAGTTACAACACTCAGGTTCTTCTCTCTCAATTTTGGTAGAGTTTCTGCTTGTATTCTCCGATCCTCCTCTACAGAAGGTTCCTTCCTAATATTTACAGAGGAAAGGAGGTTACAATAGTAATTTCATGTGCAGTAAATCTATTACATCAATATTTAATGTACAAGACAGAATACACAGACTAAATCTCCTTTTTTAGCTACTACAGATTATCTTCTATAGGTAGGCCCCATTTGTCTGTTGGGGCAGGGTATGACTTAGTCTTCTATCTGGCAAGCTCTCAGGTCACTGATCACACTTTATTGGCTAGGTCGTTTAACCTATGGGCATGCCCGTTCTTCAAATGGAGACATCAAGTTTGCTTTCTCGCACACGAGCTCAGGTTGACGAGGTCTCTTCGCAATGTGACCTGGCGATGAGATGATCTGGACACTCCTTGAGCTAGCTCTTTTGTCACTCTCGGGCTGCTCATAGGCCTGTTCAGGTCAAACCGATTTTCACATATAACATAACTCCCCTAACTCTCAGCTTGCACTATAGGCTGGGAGTCGAAACACTTTGATTTCTGATCAGCCAGAGTCTTCTCCTGAGACTATCATTTTATCTGCACTAGGCCATGTTTCCCATGAGACATGTCTGGCAGTTATTGCTGAGTCAAAATTAGCCTTTTCCAAGGCCATAAATGGTGACAGTTAGGGGAATGAATCTAGATTCCTCAATGGAGCCAAACCTGACTCTATATAAGGGAAAGGCAATCCCTTCTGTGACTACACTGAGCAAGACATGGAGTTTCTTGATAAACCACCATTGTTTCCAATGCTCTGTCCCTCCACAGAGGCATGTATGGTCTGCCACAAAAAGAGTTTGGAAGCCTCAGCTTCTCTGATAACATGGAAGGATCTCATATGGATCCCAGACTATGTCCTCACAGCTCTGTCGTGAGGTGATTGTTCGTCTAGCCAAGCTCCTGATGCTTCCTAATTAGATTCCTTCACAAATCAGATGAGGAGCTAGAGGTCAGAAAAATAAGGAGCGATAATGCTCATTCCCTCTCCATCGACGAGGGTCGATGAAGAGGAGTTCACCATTTGAGAAAGATCCGGTGAAAGAGTTTTTGGGAACTAAGAATAGTTCGGGGGCTTTAATCGTTAAGGGTTTGTCCCTTCTTGGCTAGTTCTTCTTCTTAGTCCTAGGTTTCCCTTTGTATTTTGATTGGCTTGTATTCAGAGCTTTCTAATGTAATTCTACCTCGTTAAGGTCTTTTAATGAATAAAGCTTCAGCTTCTTTCTACATTTTCTGTTTGTTATTTTTGTTTTCCATGCATGTATTGCTTAAATGATTTGAGTGATCTGCACATGTCTGAAGAATTGTGCGAGAGCTGTGAACACTTGGTCACAAGTGAGTTATGAATTAGAGTGATCTCACATTGTGGCCGATCTCATGGCCAATTAGGTAAACCACTTCGCATGAAAGCTATGAAATAAAATGATTTTGTTGCCATAGGCAAATAATCAATTTGTCAATTCCTTATGCTTCAGCGGGCACGAAGCCACGCTAGTGTTGAGTGTTTAAGAGTGCCTCCGCACCTTAGTGAGTATGCAGCTGCACTGGCACAGCAAGTATTTTTTAGTGCCTCTACACCTCAGCAAGCAAGCAGCTACGCTGGCAAAGTGAGTGTTTTTTTTAGTGCCTCCACTCCTTAATGAGCATGCAGCCGCACTAGTACAACGAGTGTTTTTTAGTTCCTCTGCACCTTAGTGAGCACGTAGCTGCGCTGGCAAAGTGAGTATTTTTTAGTGTCTTTGCACCTCAGTGAGCACGCAGCTGGGCTGGCAAAGTGTCCGCACCTCAGTGAGCATGCAGCTGCACTAGCATAGCAAGTGTTTTTTAGTGCCCCACACCTCAGTGAGCACGCAGCTGCGTTGGCAAAGTGTTCATCAATTCTTCTCTGAAAGGGACTTTGAGAGGCCTTAACCAGACCAGAGGTCATAGTTGGCATAAAATTCTTCACAAAGTTTAAGAAAATTGGCCGCATATGAGCTATGGATATTGCAAATGCTTAAAAATAAGAAGGAAGAGAGTAACTGACATCAAGCCAATTGGCAAATAGCTTTCAACACAACAAAGTAATCACATTTACAGTCCCTCCAACATTTTGAAATACAGTGTTAGTGTATAACTCGGACTGAGCCCCCCGGCTCTTGGCCAAACTACATTGGAGAGGCTGGGGCTGTTGCCTTGCGGGTTGCACCATGTACTCCCTCAGATGACCCCTTCTAATCAGGTCCTCCATTGCCTCCCTAAGAGCCCGACAATTTGAGGTTCCATGATTGGCCTTGTTATGATAGGCACAGAACTCATCTTTGTTCCTCTACCTAAATGGGGTCTTCAAAGGTCTGGGTTTTCCAAACTTTTCCCTATCTCTCTCTGCCAAGTAAATTCTATCTTGGGAGTCCGAGAGTACACTGTACTGCTTATAACAGTCCAAGTGTTGAGGTTGCTCACCCTTGGGCCTTCAAGACTTCTTTACAGTCCACTCGGTGGAGTGATCACCTTGATCCATGTCGCTCCTCCTCTTGCGGTGAGAGGAATTGGCCTTTTCATCCTTCTTGTTAGACCTTTCCAAGCCGAAGGTCTCTTCCCACTTAATCTGCTTGGTAGCTCTCTTATAGAACTTAGTAAGATCTTTCACCGAGGACTTGTACAGACTCTTGTATAGCTTTCTATCTTTACAGAGTCTCGTAGAGATGGTGGCCAACATGGTTTCTTCAGATAAATTCTCTATCGAATTCACTTCAAGCTTGAATCTAGTAATGTAGTCTTTGAGTGACTCATGCTTGTGCTAAAAAACCATAGTGAGGTGATAGGGAGCACAAATTGTCTCTTCAGTGCTCGATACTGACTAATGAACTTTTGTTGATAGTCTTCTGATAAATCTATGAAAATAGAGTTATTTTGATGTTCCTAGACTTAAATTATTGAAGTATAAGAGTGAATTTTTATAAATAAGTCCTTGTTTCTAAGTATCTTTGTTAATTCT
>JANHAO010006747.1:0-20952 GCA_026873985.1 Saraca asoca
TGGAAATGTATGTTGATGCATATTATTTTCTTTTAATTCCCCTTCATTTTTCCACAGGCCACTGGTGTAAATAGTTCCTGGTGTGGTTGGTGAAGGGGCTTAAGTACTTTTAGCCTACCAATGGCAATAGCAAAGCTGATTGTGTTAAGAATAGTCATAATTAGTTGGTTTTTTACATTACTGGTTCCAGTGGACATGAATTTGATGATAATCTTTCTGTTATGTAACAAACTCCATTATTCTGCCTCCTAGATTTTGATACGTTTTCCTTTCTGCTTTTTTTTTCCTCAGGTTATGCAGTTGCTGAAGGAAGGCCAGTAAGAGAACCGCGTCTTCCTTGCTGTGGTATTGGTTGTGGTTGGTTCCTGTAAGTGAAGTTTTTGGTATAGTGGATGATAAATTTCACACCATTAACTTTGCCTTCAAATGAAGTTGATACGTCTTTTCTTGTTATAATGGATTCGTAATAGAATATGAATTTATCACCAGTTTTTGACCAGTGAGTTCAGTTTTCAATGCTTAGACCATCATATATTTTACTCAGTTCAAATTTATGATTTAATTCTTCAAATCATCTAGTTCTAAACTGCCATTAACAATTTTTTGCTCAAATCTCAATTTTTCTATGTGCATTGAGAACATGGAGAACATACCCTCTTTGATTTGCACTGTCAAACATTTGACTTTGATTTTGTTGGTTGAGGCTATATGTACCAATAGAATGTTGAAATGATAATTAGATGGGTCTGCTTAATGAATTTGAAATTTGAGCTGAGAAATTAACTGACCTAACATTGTGATAAATTGCTATCAGCAACTTTGCTTATTTAGATTATCACAAGGTTCTGATTATGTTTTCTTTGAAGGCATTGGACAATAAGATTTATTAGGACTTTTGAGAGGGGAAGAAGGAAGTGGCATAGATTTAGCCATTTCAAGATATCCTTCTTCTCAGACAACCAATTTAGTCACCTTCCAGGCAACTTGCTATTACTTTTCAGCAGCTTGCGTCTATGGTGCCTACACCTTTGTCTTTATTATTTCCCCCATCCCCACTACGCAAAAAGGAAAAGGAAAAAGGTTGCAACAATTGTGAACAGTTTGGACCAACTCTTGGAAGTTTTTTTTTTTTCCTATGGAATAATAAGGAAAGGCCATAATTTTGTTCTTTATAAATATAACCATACATCACTGTAGGCATTAATTCAGACACTGGATCTAATTCATGATGTGAGCAAACTAGATTGTTGATGTGATACACTATGTTTCCTAAGTTTTGTTAATCCACAGAAAGTACCTGAGTATTGAATTAGTCGATGATTTAATTATATCTTATAATCTGCATTGGTAGGGTTGTTCCATTTTTGTGCCAAAGTTAAGCAAGTAATTCGAAACTGGTGGAATGTTTTCTATATCAGTTACCTGTTTAATGGGCATGAAGGTAATGATCCCTTCATGCTTCTATGCCAGCATTTTCCTTTGTCATGTGATCTTCTAAAATGGCTTGAACCATTTAATTTGTTGCCATTTATTTCAGATCTGCTGATTCTGTTATCTGTTACTCTCCTTTTCTTCTTCCTGTCTGCTCATATTGCTTATATTGGGTTGCTGATTTCAAGAGATTTCTGTTTTTGTGAAGGTTTATATTAGGTTTTTTCATTGCCGCTATTCCGTGGTATGTTGGAGCAGTGATTCTGCTTTGTTCCAGGGTAGACTACCGAGAGAAACCAGGATATATTGCTTGTACAGTTGCTGTGAGTGAATCTATGTCCTTTCATTTAGATTGGGATTTTATCAATTTGTTTTGTAATTAAGCTTTTGAGAATGCATTTGCAGGCTGTTCTTGCTACAATTGCAGTTATTCTTGGTGTGACAAAGGGAACAGATGACTGGTAATCTTCATATAAAAGAGCTGTACAGGTTGCTAAAAGACTTTGTCAAAGTTTATGCTATTGGAAGTTAGATTTGGGGTGCATTTTGTTCAATCTGCATTCCTTGAAAACTGCCACCAGATGCTGTTTGTGTTGCATCAAGGTGGCCTGTGGTTATTTTTTCTTGTTACTTAGAGTTGATTATAGGTTTGAAGAACTAAGATTGTATGTGTTTAAACTCGTTATGTAAATATAATGCGTACAATTTGGCGCATGAAATTGCAGCATACCCAAGCAGAGGCCTGGTTGCTTTTCTTGCAAGAGTTAACTCACACGTGGTGTTTTCACGGACAGAGACAAGTGTGCGAATTACAAATGATTATGATTCCCACGTGTCTCATCTGTCTGAAGTCATGTGCAAATATGAATAATTTTGGCTCATGTTATTTAATAAATAAACAAAAACGTTATATTATATCTATTGATTAAGGTATTCCACAAGGTTGAAAATTGCGATGTTTAATTTGTATATTTTAGGAATAATTTGATTAAAAATAAGGTAAAATATGCTATATTCTTTTTAAGTATGCTTAAAAATCAATTTATTTTTGTTAACTTTAAAATTTTACACTTAATTTCTTAAAGCTTTAACTTAATTGATAGTATCAAATAATTTATTAGTTATAATAGAATCCTTGGAATTTTGATCAACCCATTTGTTATGTTTTTTATTTGTATTAGTTAAGTCACAAAATCTAGTCACTAATACAATTTAATTAAAATGTTGTGATTTATTTCAGGTTCTTGACGGTGAATTAAGGAAAATTTCAATGAATGATTTTCATTTATAAAACAAAGGACTTTTTCTATTGACATGGTTCAAAATAGCCATTAGTCACAAAATGATTGACTAAGGTTGATCGACCATGATTAATTGAAGAAATGGTTGCGACGAGAGCAAAGTCTTAGACCCAAACTAATTGATTTGTTACATCCGATCAATTGGTTTGGACATAGAAGTTGGCCAAACAAGGACTACGTGAGTCAACTACCTAATTGATACATGACAAAAGGCGTGACCTAAGCATGCATAAATAATATGACTGCAACAATTGCCCAGTGAGAATCTTGTCTACACCACCAATATGCCAAAAAGACATGGTCGCACATCATTCGTTCAAAAATATGACAATTGGCATACTTGGCATCTATATATATTAATAGATATCCCCTCTTTAGATCATCTTGAATATACTTACTAAAACTCTGAGTGTGAACTAACTTGACTATCAGAGTGTGCTCGATGGACCACTTTTGTCATGTGTGACTAACTTTGCTATGTGTGTAGGCCTCTAGCAACTGCTCACTACTTTGCCGCTTAACTTTTCCCGAAAAGAGAGTTTCATTTGGTGTTGTTTGTGACTTTTGTGACTTTTGTGGCCACCTCATGTCTCAACATTCCTGCTCGTGCTCCTTCCACACTCTGTTGCCTGACAAGTACTACTGTCGTGAAAGGACTCGAGATGAACACTACAAAGATCATTGATAGAAGAAGCTCATAAGATTATTGCTGAGCTTGAGCATAACGTATTGGTAGAGTAGGTTCATCAGATACGAGAGGAGTTGGAAGCTCTCCTGCGTGCTCAAATGTACTCTGCTTTACCTCCACCACCCTTAGTCTTCTAAGCCTTGCCCTCATGAAGGTTAATTTGGTCTCTCTGCACCTTTTCCCTTACTAACCTAGCCTCGTTACATTTGTGAGCCCTAATAGCTTCAACCATGTCTGGCACCCCTTGCAAGAGCAAATCTCTATCCTTAATGCTCCTCTATTAGTGATTGCCTTTGTTCACCCATCTTTCAACTACCATCTCTTCCTCTCAGAAGCCTAACAAGTCCAAACTCCAATGAAGCAACCCATTCCCAATGTTTATTATTTCACTACACATGACCAATGTCTAGCACCATTTAGTACATATCACCCACACGCATGAGCCTTATGACTCACTAAATCCAACTATAGACCTTACCCAAACTTTTAGGCGACTATCCTTTTACGAGGAGGAGAACCACCCATTCTCGATGGTCGTGATGGTTGGTCTTTTACCTGTTCACTTCAAACCATTAACTTGTATCGACCTGTTCGACAACACATTAGACTCGCAAGAACATCTATATGTGTTCCAAGCTTTAATGTTGTTGTTGTGCACTTTGGACACCATTATAAGCCATGCTTTTTCTATCACCCTTAAGAAAGGCAGTTTTGTTCATTCACAGTTTTGCCAAGGTAGTTGATCAATAGCTTTCACCAACTTGTTGAGGCATTTTCCATTCACTTTGCAACTAGTAGAGCACCTAAAAAAATTGACGATCGAAGTCAATTTCCGGTAAAGATGTTATGAAACTGTTAAAGAGCATCTTGCTCATTTCAATGCCTTGGCATTGGAAATAAAAAAGCTTGATAAAGGTGTGGCAATGCACCAAATTAGCTTAGGCCTTCACTCTAGTCATTTCTCCCTCTCACAGGTCAAATGATCCATTATTTCTCTCTTGGAACTCTTGGCTTAATTTGAAAAGTACATTAATATGGAAGAAGTTGAGTCACTCGAAGGCAAGTTGAACGCACACAACCAAACAATCTACCTTCCAAAGATAGAGTTCCCAAGTGGGAGAGGGAACCTCCCGTGGGTAATTCAATTACTATAAACTACTAAATGTGCCAATAAGCCACATCGTGCATCAAAGCCACTGAACTAACGAAGTTTCCCCTACAAAAGTAGCAAAAGTTCCCCTTAGCTAACAAGTCAAAATATTCAAGTTCCATTAGGATTATGGGCATCAGATAGGTGAGTGCGTTACCTTCAAAGATGAGATACAGGCACTTATAAAAAGGGGCACCTTTCAAATACAAGAAATTCTATACAAATGGTGGAGAAAAAGAAGAAAAGGAGTGGGATCGCTTCCTACAACCTGCTCAATTTGAAGGAGGTCAAGGTGACCTCCCCTGTCTTGGGGAGGGTTGAAACCATTGCTGAAGGTTTTGTCGAGGGAGAAACCTCCAAAAACACCAGAAAGAGGCACCTTAGGATGGTAGTAACAGTGGAGGGAAAGAAAAAGAGAGAGTAGTATAAGCCGATCTGCTTTATAACGTAAGGTTTTGGGAACATCGACCAATATCATGATGAACCAATGGTCATTTCAACATTGTTGTATAATTTCATCATTAAGAAAATACTTGTTGATTAGGGAAGTTTTGCTAATATTTGGTATTTACATGCTTCTAACACCTTAAATATTCCTAAAAGCATGTATAAGCCTTACATATATATCATTAATTGGTTTCACAAGAGGGTAGGTTCAGGCGGAAGGAACAATAACCCTGAGATTAACTCTAGGGATGTGGTTATTGACAAAAAATTTAGATGTCACTTTCCTTGTTATGGCCACCCCTAATAGTGCATACAATACAATTCTGGAAGGCTATCTTTGAATCAGGCATGGGTCATTATCTCCACCATTTATTTATTAATGAAGTTCCTAATAGCTGGAGGAATTGGGGAAGTACGGGCTGATCAGCAAATTGTCTGTAGATGTTACATGGCGAGCTTGGCTAAGAGCCAGGAAAGCACTAGCAAGATGTAATCGATGATTGTCAATATAAAGACTAATAAGTGTCAGATGATAGACTCAACCCTACTTGACATCCAACATGACAACTCATGTTGGCCAAAGCAAAGTTTGAATTTAAAAAAGTGCAGATTTTTGGAGAAGATGATAAGGAGGTAGTCAAAATTGGGGTTGAACTTAAGGAAGCTGATCGGGATTGGTTGGTGAAGCTTTTGAAAGATTATATTGAAGTATTTTCTTGGACACATGTCAACATGTCGAGGATTGACCTAAAGGTGGCATGCCATAAATTTGCAATTGATTCAAGTGTAAAGCTTGTGCAACAAAAGAAGAAGAACCACGACCCTGAGCAGGAAAAGGTAATTAAGGAAGAAGTGGAGAAGTTATTGAATGCGGGATTCATTAGGGAAGTCCTGCACACTACAAGGCTGGCAAATGTGATCTTAGTCAAAAAGGCCATAGAGGGATGGAAGAGGTGTGTGGATTTCATAGATCTTAACAAGACATGCTTAAAGATTCATATCCGCTCCCAAACATTAATTCGTTGGTGGATAGCACAGGGGGATTTGAAATTCTTAGTTTCAAGGATGCATTCACAGGCTATAACCAGCTTAGAATGTACCTTGGGGATGAAGATAAAACAACGTTCATAATCGATCAGGAGACCTTCTGCTACAAGGTAATGCCACTTGAATTGAAAAACACGGGAGTGACATACCAAAGGATGATGAATAAGGTGTTTTCAGAGCAATTAGGTAGAAGTATGGAGATTTATGTTGATGATATGATAATTAAGTCAAGAAGCTTGAAGCAACACTGATGGCATATGGAATAGACTTTTGGAGTCTTAAGGAAATTTTAGATAGCATTAAATCCAAAGAAGTGTGCGTTCGAGGTAAAGGCAAGAAAATTCCTTGGTTTCATGCTAATCAAGTAGGGCATAGAGGCCAACCTATCCAAATGTCAAGCTATAATTGACATGAGGAGCTCGTTGACCATAAAAGAGGTGCAAGCACTTAACGAAAAGGTTATGGCTCTTATGCATTTCATGTCTAGATTAGTTGATGTTGACGGTGGATTTTGGTTCTGGGCTAAACTCCAGCCAACAAAGGATTCTTTTGGGATTTCAAACTGTAACCTGGTTCCAAGATAGTAAATAAGCAAAGAAAGCCAGGAAGAAGGGAAGAGCAATAGGAAACACATAGCTTTTAACGTGGTTCGACTAAATTCGGATAGAATCAGACCCTACATCCACGGTAATGTATTGATCTGAGAATATTTTTATAGAGTTTTAGCATACAAGCATCAGTCCTCCCTCACATTCATCTCATTCTGTATTTATAGAGAAGAGGAGATTACAATTGTAATTTTACATACAGTAAATCCATTACATCAGGCATTTAATGTATAAGACACGATGGACAGGCTAAATCCTATAAGTCAGCTACTACTGATTGCCTCCTGTAGGTAGGCCCCGTGTATTTACTAGGCAATACGTGTGATGGTTTTCTCTTTAGCGAGCTCTCAGGTCGCTGGTCGCGCCTCGCTAGCCAGATCCTTCGATATGAAGGAGTGTCTATCTTCAAGATAATAAGGTCGAGCTTGTTTTAACAGGGATGAGCTCAAGCTGAGGAGGTCGTTCAGCGATACAAGTTGGAGGCTTAGCGTTCTGAGTACTTTTTGAGCTGGATCTTTGCTGCAGTCAGGCTATTCATTAGCCTTCTAATGATGATCTAAATTTCACATATAACATAAGCTCCCCAACTCTTAGTTCACTTTATGAGTTGGGAGTTGAAACTTCTCAAAGGTTGTTCACTTCATAGAGTTCAACTCGGTCAAAATATTTGTTGAATCTATCTTTTCAACTATTCTAGGCCATACTTCTCATAGTATGTGCCTCTTGATCATTGGTGAGTCAGCCTCGTCTCTTTCCGAGGCAATAAATGAAAGTAGTTGGGGAGATTCATCTGGACTCTTTGGTGAGATTGGTCCTAGCTCTATTTAAGGTAGAAGAAGTCACTATTTCTTATTCACCAAGAAACTATGAATGTCCCCTACGATCCTCCCTTATTTCAGGCATTCTGTCATCCCGTCGGGGTGTGTATGGTCTGCTGCATAAGGAGTTTTGAAGATATGGCTTCCCCAGTAACATGGAGAGATCTTGTATGCATCTCAGATTGCATCCTCTCAGCTTTGTTGTGAGGTTTTTGCCTAGTCGACGAAGCTCCTAACGCTTTTGAGTTACTCTCTTTATGAATCAGATGAGGAATTGGAGGTTGGAGAATAAGGAGCAGTTATGCTCTTCCCCTCTTCGTTGACAGGAGTCAAGTTGAGGAAGAGTTTGCTGCTGGGGAAGGCATTGGAAGAAAAAATTTGGGGACTTAAGTAGGCTTGCGAGCTCTAATCAACTAGGATGCGTCCCTTTGTGGCCAGCCTTCTGATGGACGGGAGCTTTTCATTTGTGCGATAGTCTTTCTTCCAGAAGAAAATTAGTTATAGTTTTCCCCTTGTATTTTGGATTTTCTTTATTTGTATTCAGAGCTTTCTGATATAATTTTACCTCGTTGAGGCTTTTTAATGAATAAGATTTTCTTTTACGATCTTTGCATCCCGTTCTTATTTCTACATTCGCATTAGTGCAAGCTTTAGTAACTTGCGATGAAATACTCAATTAGCAGATCGACGAAACCTTCTTGAAGGTAATGAACATGAATGAAATATTCCATGCATGAGCATTATACAAATAATTCACATGTGAACTATGCATAATTAGAGAGTCGCATACGAGCTGTGAACATTTTGTCGCATGCGAGTTGCGAACTATGCTTGAGCCGATCTTGTGGCCAAATAGGTCACATAAGAGCTGCAAACATTTGGTTGCATGTAAGCTACAATTGGGGTGATCTTGTGCCCAAATAAAAGAGTGAGCGATCTCGTGCTCAGGTCGATCTTGTGGCCAAATAAGTAGATAAATCACATGAGAGCTATGAACGTTTGATCGTATGCGAGCTGTGATCGGGGAGATCTCGTGCCCAAATAAAAGAATTGGTCGATCTTGTGGCTGGTGTGATCTTGTGCCCGAATAAGAGAATTGGCCGATCTTGTGGCTTGGGCAATCTTGTGCCCGAATAAAAGAATTGGCCGATGTAATCTTGTGCCCAAATAAAAGGATTGGCCGATCTTGTGCCCAAATAAGAGAGTGCCTTTTAGGCGATTCACCTGTTTGAACAATTTAAAAATCAGTAAAGAAATTCAAAATTCTTATATAAGTTTCATGATTACAAAAATTTAATAAATAGTTTTGATTATGGGAGACTGCTCTTGCTCGGGATCCTGCCGAGATTGTCCAGGCCTTTGCTTGGATGGCTGCACCATGTAGTCTTGTAGGTGACTTCTTTTGATGAGATCTTCAATAGCATCCCTTAGTGCCCAGCATTCTGAGGTGATGTGCCCGAACTTGTTATGGTATGCACAAAATTTCCCTCGGTTGCTTCTAGACTTAGTTAAAGTCTTCAAGGGTCGAGGCTTTTTGAAGTCCTGTTTGTCCCTTTCTATCACAAAAATCTTGTCTTGGGCCTTCGACAGGATGCTATAGGTGTTGTGGCAACCTGGATACGGGGATTGCTCATCTTTGCCATTTTTAGCAAGCTAAAAATTGAGACTATCTTTTTCATCTCCATGGTTACTCATTTTCTTATTTTGAATTAGGCTACTCGCCTTGAACTTCTATGAATTGAGAATCTCCTCCCATCTAATCTGCTTCGCGGCCCACTCATAAAATTCACCCAAGTTCATAAAATTCACCCAAGTTTCCAACTGTGAATTTGTACAAACTTTTAAACAGCTTTCCATCTCTTCGAAGTCCTATTGAAATAGCAGTTAAGATGGCCCCATCTGAGGGCTTCTCCACATTGTTAACCTCACACTTGAAGTGAGCAATATAGTCTTTCAATGTTTTGTGCTTATTCTAGAAGATCATAGCGAGATGGCACAAGGGCATGAGCTGCTTCTTCAATGCCCTGTACTAGTCCCCATCTCAACTACCAATGCTGCGAGCCAGGAGGCTTCTAAACTATGTTCAAGGAATGTCCTCTAACGTAACGAGAAAGACTTGGCACCTGATTAAGGAATTAGAAATTTGGAGGTCCATCTGGATGTTGAATAGGTCCAGATGGCCATGCGGGTCGCTATCTGGAACCTTAAGTTTGTGAGGGAGGGGTTCCTCCTCGATTTTCCTAGAGAAGGGAGTCTGTTCCTTAAAGCGCCTTGGTCACTTCGAGCTTGAGGGTGCTCCTCTAAATGCTTCACTCTTTAAAGGATGTTTTCTACCAAAACATCCAAGCCTCTCAACCGTTGGCTAGAGACTTGGTGGCTTATTTCACTTTTTTGACCATGCGGATCATGATTTGAAGTCTACTCTTGATCGGCTTCACCAAAACGTTTAGCCCCTCGCTGCCAGGAGATGGGTCTAAGTGTAACGGTCTCAACTTATTCTTGTACATTCCAAGCTTGTGTTTTCACCAACATTGTGACCATTTTAGTGAGCTCTCCCATCATGTTTTTGAGCTTCTCCTGATGTTGGAGCCAGACTTGTATTCCATCAGTGCTGTTGGCAGCGGCATCTGGTTGAATAGAATCGCCTGGGGGGAAGCCAGCAGTTTCACTGATGACGAGAGTGATGGAGGAATCTGTCATCGAGACATGACTTTCTGGAGGGTTAAACAATGCATTTGAAGCTCTGGTAGCTCTTCCCTTAGACATTATAGCAAGAAATGGACCAGAACAGATGAGATCCCCACAGATGGCATCAAAAATAAATATTCTCAGATTAATACATTACTATGTATGTAGGGTCCGATTCTATCTGGATTTGGATGAACCACGTTAAAAGCTGTGTATTTTCTATTGCTCTTCCCTTCTTCTTGGCTTCCTTTGCTTATTTACTATCTCAGAACCAGGTTACAGTTTGAGATCCCAAAAGAATCCTTTATTGGCTGGAGTTTGGCCCAGAACCAAAATCCACTGTCAATAATTGATAAACATGTTTCCTTCTTTAAGTTGCTTAAAAATGTCAAAAATTTTAAATGGACTAGCGACTGTGAAAAAGCTTTCAAAGAGTTAAAAAATTACTTGGTTGCACCATCCATTCTTACTTGACTGGAGTCGAGAGAAACACTATACTTATACCTAGTAGTGATTGTAGAAGTGGTAAGCTTGGTACTTATTAGGGAAGTTCAAGGAGAACAAAGAGCAGTGTACTTCACAAATCGTATGTTGCATGGGGTTGAAACAAGGTACTTGAAAATAGAGATATTATCCTTCACCTTGCTATCAATGTCCAGGAAGCTAAAGCCTTACTTTTAGAGCCATCAAATTGTTGTTTGAATGGATGCCCTAGTCTAACAAGTTTTACAAAAACTTGATCTAGCAAGACTATTAGTAGTGTGGAAGGTAGAGTTATCAGAGTATGGGCTCATTTACGAAGCAAGAAAGGTGGTGCACCAGCAAACTTTGTGGTAGAATTGACAAAGACAGAAGAAAGTGAGTTGGACAACTAGACATAGACACTTTATATAGATAATTCGTTGAATAAAAGACATAGTAGGGCATAAGTGATCTTAGAAGGGCCTATAAACCTGGTCTTAAAATATTCGTTCAAATTTGACTGCAAAGCAACAAACAATCAGGCAGAATATGTAACATTAATAGCTATGTTAATGTTAGCAAGAGAAGTGAGAGCACTTTCTCTGAAAGTCAAAAACAATTCTCAATTGGTAATTGCCCAATTCAGGGGAGATTATGAGGTGAAAGAACTGACATTAGCAATATATGAAAGAATTGACATTGGCAAGATATACTAGCATGACAACGAACTTTTTAAGAGGATTCAATTTTGAGTTGGCAAGAATTCTCAAGGGAGAAAATGATTGTGCAGACTCATTAGCCAAGTTGGCCAGTGCCAAAGCAGTAGTAAACAACAAAATCTTGATACAAGAAAAATTGCAATTCCCTTACACAGATGAAATAGTATGCACAAAATAAGAAGAATCATGGTTAACCCCAATAATGGTATTCCTCAAAGAATAGCAGCTGCCAGAAGATAAGAAAGAAACTAAAAAGGTCGAGAAAAGAGCAGTACATTTTTTCATGGAAGAGGGACAATTATATAAGAAGAGTTTTTCTTTCTCGTCACTAAGATGCCTCAAATCGAGTAAAGCCAACTACGTTATGAGAGAAATTCATGAAGGCATTTGTATGAGTTATATAGCAAGAATGATGATCATGTTAAAGATTGTTTGGTCGGGATATTTTTAACCTAGAATGAAAAAAGAAGCCTTGGAACTTGTATAAAGATGTGAAAAGTGTCAGGAAATTTGCAAAGGTTCAAAGATAGCCTGTGGAAGAGCATATCCATCTTTACTCCTTGGCCATTTAACCAATTGGGCATAAACATGTTAGGTCTATTCTAGTCACTCCCGGTCAGTTAAAGTATATGGTGATGATGATTGATTATTTCACCAAATGGATAAAGGTAGAGTCCCTCACAACCATAACCTCAAATAACATACAAAAGTTTATTTGGAAAAATATCATTTGCAGGTAAAATTTTTTAAAAGTATAAACTTTAGTGTAAGAAAATTACTAATAGCTTTTTTCAGATACAACCTTTTTACAACAATCACATCTGACAATGGAAAGCAATTTGCTAGCAGCGACTTCCAAAATTTTTGTCAAAGGTATATTTGCAACTGCATATCTATTACAAAAGCATGAATCTCATATGTCTTTAAATGAAGGTTAGGGATTAAGCAAAAGTTTACATTTGTTGAGCACTCCCAATCAAATGGGGAAGCTAGTTGGTAAATAGAATTATCTTGGAGGGGCTAAGAAAAAAGCTAGATGAAGTGAAAGGAAAATAGGCCGAAAAGCTACCATATGGTCATACAGAACATCCATCCATTCCACCACTGGCAAGATGCCTTTCATGCTTGTATACGGGAGTGAGGTCATGCTTTTAGTAGAACTTGGGCAATACTCTAACAAAAGAGAATAGTATGAACGATAGGAAAATAAAGAAAAGAGAAGGGAAGAGTTATACATGTTGATAGAAATAAGAGCAATGGCTTAACTCTAGAATAAGTGTTATAAGGTGAATGTTGCCAAAATTGTGAACAGAAGAGAGAAAAGCAAAAAATTTATGAAGAGAGATCTAGCCTTTTGATGAGAAGATGGACTGTGCAAAGTACAAGCAGAAGGAAAATTAGTAGTAGCATGGAAAGGACCATTCATAATATGAGAGAGCCTGTCAAATGGCATTTACCACTTAGAGACTATATAAGGGAAGCCCCTTTCTCGAATATGGAATGTGACACATTTGAAATTGTACCATGTGCAAGTTTTAATATTACAAACTTCAAATCTTGTAGCCAAAGCAAAATGAAATAAAAAGTGAAAGATTACCATATCTACAAATCTTTAATGAAAGATTGAGTAGTCCCCTTGATATTAATAAAACATCAAGAAGTCTCTTCAGTACTAATAAAAGATCAAGTAGTCCCCTCAACACTAATGAAAGATCAAATAGTCCCCTTGACATTAATAAAAGATTGAGCAATCTCTCTGGCATTAATAAAATACTAAGTAGTCCCCTTAGCACTAATAAAGGACCAGCAATCCCCTTGGTATTAATAAAAGACTGAGGCACTAATGAAAAACTAGGTAGTTATCCTGACACTAATAAATGTAGAATGAAGTTATCAAAGCACGATTTTCGAGCACAAGCGCAAGATAAATAGATAATAAAAAGCTTGTTGGAGACTCAGACAATCAAAAGATCAGCAAAAGAAAACAACAAATGATAAGTTTAAACATCATTGGAGGCTCAGACAATTGAAAGATCAACAAAAAAAACACAAGTGAAAAGCCCATTGGAGGCCTGAATGATTGAAAGATCAAAAAAAGAAAACAAAAATGATAAGTAAAGAGCTCATTGGAGGATTGGACGATTGAAAGATAGACAAAAGAAAACAAAAATGACAAGACCCATTGGAGGCTTAATTGATTAGGAAGCTTGGTAATACTGGATAATAAAAAGCCATTTATCAAGGTATAAAAAAGATAAAAGCCCATCGGAGGCATAAATGTAGAAAGAACACCATGTAAAAGCTGTTTGAAAAAGTAAAAATCCATAAACAAAATTAATTGATATTGCCAAATTGCCTACTATATGCAAAAGAAAAAAAAACAAAGGCAAGAAGCAAAATAAGGGCCTAATATACTTTTAACTCCTCCATGAGTTGCTCTAAAAGCTTATCCCCATTAATCTTGGCAGTGTTGATCAATAGGTTAGGGTTGAAATACTAAATCTGATGACCGACCTTAGTAAACCCAATTTGGAACATAAGGTAGCTAAGTTCTTCGGCTTCAGCAATAGCAACCTTAAGTTTGTGGGCAAAAGTCTTCTTATTCTCCTTGTGCTTCCATTGTTCAACTTCTAGCTCCTATGCCTTGGAGGAAAATTGCTCTGACAGGTCATCGCTCTTCAAGGAAAGAGAATCCCTTTCTTTCACTAGCTCAACAATACTGCTACTAAGGTTGGAGATGCTCTTTTCTTGATTGGCGAGTTCTTTAGCCTTGGCCTCAGCATCCTTCCACTATGCTTGAGTTATTCTCCACCAATTTCTTCTCCATCCAAACAAAGGTTAGCATAGTAGACAGGATAGAGGCGACCAAACGTATAATTTAGGCCGCAGAAGACTTCAGGAGTTGAATGAGACCATGATCCTGTATAAACTCGTCATCATGATCTTAGTTAGTTAGGAAGAGTAATTAGCTATGCAGAAAGGCACTATAGTCTACAACTTTATATCATAGGCTATCTATGGTATCAAAGGATAAGGTGCTCCTTTCAGAGGCTTTGATTGGCAAAGTTCCTTCCAAGTGCCCATTTTAATCTTTTTTGGCAGCAAATGCAGAGGCATTAGAAGAACTACTCCCTTTGCCTTTGGAAGAGTCCTTGGAAGGAGCTTTTCACTTACATGAAGATAGCTCCTTGGTATGACTGGAGGAAGGCATAACATGACTGAGAGATGTAGAACTACTGGTAACCTCAATTGCTTGTGGTGTCGGATCGATCTAGGTGGTTGGCGGAATGATGGGCTTCTTCTTGGCTAAAGCCTAGATGAGAATTACCTCCAGTTGCTTAGGGTCCATTTTCAAGCAATGAATTCCTATTACTTCTTTGTTCAACTAATAATCTGAAAAGAATAAAAAGGGAAAGTCAGTTGAGGCAAAGTAAAAACAAAGCCAAAGTAAAAAACAAAATACGTACGAAGGACATATTGAGCATTAAATGGTCCTAATGTCAATAGCCAAAATGATGAGGTCCTATTCATCATCAGAGAAGTCTTCTAGAGGCCAACTCTAAGGTTGTTTCGCAGGAGAAGATCACTTGGCCGGATAGAGCGATCCCCCTTCTTGAAGGAAAAATGGATGAAACCCCTTGGCTATTTGAACCTTGAAGAAGAAATGTTTCCAGGTGTGGATACTGATAAGTATATTTTCTATGAAAACCCAGTTAGGGCATTGAATGAAGTGTATCAAACTTCTAGCTTTTTGTTGAGATTAAGTAAAGAAAAACAAGAAGGAAACCATGATTGGGGTAAGATGTAGGCGAATACTCAGCACTTCAAAGTAAAGTAGGAAAACCCAGGCATTCCAAGTTAGCTGGGTTGAATAGATGTTTAGAGTCTGAAGAACACTTGCTTGAAATATGGAGAAACAAGGGCAAAAATGGAGACGATTAACCACGTCTCTATAAAACATTACAAAGGATGTGATATCATAGCTGCATGCCCATTCATCTACTTTGGCATGTTGGAAAAAGATCCCCTCAATATATTTGTCTAGGATGTGGCCTTCTCCAACTCTCAAATGGCATTCGGGTTTTACCATTCTTTAGTAGCAGTTATCTTCACATTAGGGTGAATCCATCTTAAGTCATCTGGCATGACGTCGATTAAGCGAACCCCCTCGTTCCCATTTTCATCTTGGGACCGCTCAGCCATGATTATGTAAAGAAGAAGTGCAAAATGATAAACTATACTTTCAAAAGAGAATTCCTTGAGATTAGATAAAGAGTAAGAATCAGATGATAGGTCAATTGGGTTGGTCATGAATTGGGTAGAATGCAAGGACGAGGGCCACTTTCAAAGAAAACAAAAAATATAATTAGAACAAAAGAAACAATAGAAATGACAATTGAATAGGAAAAAGGAAGTCAAAGCAAAAAGAATAAAGAGGAGCTAAGCCAAAAGACGTGATAAGCACTGGCCCATCCGATGCAATTCAAGGGTAGGCAAACAAACACAAGGAATAACGTCATGAAGGAACACCATCATTGTTGGCACATTTTGAAGGGATAAAGAAGAGAAAGAATGTTAAAAAGTAGAAATAGTACAAGAGTTTACCTACAAGAGAAATGGCAGAGTAGTCAGAGATCACATAGGAGCGCCAGAGAAGATGATGGAGGGCAGCAGCAAAATTTGGACTCTCAGATGCCAAAATCCAAAGTTTGGCACAAAGAGACCGAGGTTGGCTTTTATAGAAGGATGGAAGGAATCCAATGGCTAGGGAAAATTGAGATGAATGACTTAGAGGGAAATCCTTATGATGATGTGACCTTTGCGGGTCTTGAGACCCCTCAAGAAGGCAAAGTGTCATTAATGCCTGAAATGTGCAGAAAACAGCTGGCCTAAGAGAACGAAAGGTTTTTGTATAAGTCGATTATCACACCCTCCAAGAAGGAAGGAGCAAATGACATAGTCCAAAATAACCACCAGTCGCAAGTTGATCGACCAAGACCAATTGAAGAAATGGCTACGACATGAGCAAGGTCTCAGACCCAAATCGATCAACCCGTTACATTCATTCAATCGGCTTGGGCATAAAAGTTGGCCAAGCAAGGAGTTAGCGAATCAACCGTCTAATCAACACATGATAAAAGGTGTGACCTAAGCATGTACAAACAATGTGATTGCAATAACCTTCCAGTAAGAATCTCGCCTATGCCACAATACGCTAAAGACAAATGTGGCATATCATTCGTCTAAGAGTATGACAACTGACACATTTAGTACCTATATATATAAACAATTATCTTCTCTTCAAATCATCTTAAATATACTTACTAAAAACTCTACATGTGAATTGACATAACCATTAGAGTATGCTTGACGAATCACTTTTATTGTGTGTAATTAATTTTGTTGTGTGCGTAGGCCTTTTAGCAACTACTCACCACTTTGTTGGTCAACTTTTCCGAGAAGTAGAGTTTCATCTACCAAGAAAGTAAATTTTTATTTATTTTTATTTTTTATTTAGGGGTTTTGAAAAAAAAATCGGTAGCTATTACTTTTGTTTTATTCCATAGAAAATTTGAGAGTTAAAATTATGGGCTCTTAAACACAACTTTTGTGATTTTTTTATTTATACTTTTTTTAATGTTCTACAAGTTTTGATTGGTTTTCTTTTGTTTGACATGAATTGAGAGAATTAAATTATAGATCTTAACTTTTTTTATTACAAAAGGAAAACTGAGATACAAGCAAAATCAATAAGGCATCTTAAAATAAACAAATTTCCATTAAAATTAAAATCAAATATAACTATTTCATTTTAGTTAAAATTACCTATTATAATTTAGTGTCAGATTGCAAAATTTAAGGGGATGCGTTGATTTTGGAATATACTCCAAGAGGTCCCTTCAAAGTAATATACATGTCTCACTTTTTTTTTCATGGCACATTAAGACAGTGATAAAGTAGCAATATGAAAGCTTATCCACCTAAAACAAACTAAACAGATTTTTAACAAATTAATAAAGTAGCAAGCTATAACTAAAAACAAACTAGACAATAGTGGTAATTCTTGGAGGTTGACCATGACCATGACCACGAAATCCACATGAGGTTTGCTTCCCTGAGTGATGAAAACCTGTTATACATTTTCTTGCTGCTGGCCAGGCAGATGGCATGAAATCAAACTCGTCATGTTTCAATAGAAATTGTTGTCGGATGCCCGCTCCTTCATATAAAACCTTATGCTATCTTCTGAGGCACCAGATCCTTTTGAAATTTGGTTGAATAGACTCTATACTTACTCTTAACAGAAGTCAATTGTGGGGAGGATCTGTACCAATAATGACTGGTGCATTAATAGAGGTCAATTGTGGGGAGGATTTGTGGTAATAATGACTCGTGCATTAATTGTGAACCTTATATTCAAACGAAGTTGGTGTTGAAGAGTCGTCCCTGAGGAAAGGAATCGCGGCAGGCAGTGCAACTGGATGACCGTAAATATGGAGTCCTGGCTTATCACGGGAAAGAGGTCCCATATAACTATGAATATACAAAGGACATTGGGGAATTAGGGAGTAAACTCCAGCAATTTAAAGATTTATGTTGTGAAATTTAGCAATCAACATTATCTAGCAAGCATATACGATCAACAAGTAATACAGTGAGAATAATTTCAGAGATCAAATCTTACAGGAAATTAATTTAATCGTTTAAATATTAAAATTGTCTTGAATTGATTTTATTTGAAAATAATTAAAAATAAAATATTTAATAAATATAAAATCAAATAAATAAAAAAATAGCATAATAAAATTTGTAATTTATAAAAATCAATAAAAAATTCTATGATTTGCAAAAGAAATTAAAATCTATGACTTCCTATTATTCATCACCAAATCCTATTGTCAATTGTCCAAATCACCCTCTCCATGAAAATTATATATATTTTTAAATCAAAGCATTATATTTCTATGACAATTAAAAATTTAAAAGAACTCATTAAATAAAGACATTATCAAGATTGTACCTCTAATATAGATGTATTCATATTCTATGTTAAACAAACATTACTTAATCAAGAGTTTATGATTTAAACTTTCTTTTCGAATAAGCATTCAAATCAATTCATAAATCTTCAAATCTTAAAATGACTGACTGCACAACTCAAACATTAAACTCAGAAAAAGTAAATATTAAACTCAGAAAAAGGTAAACAATAATAACAATAGAGCGCGATGCCCTTTTCCAAAAGACAAAAGGCGAAGGGCCTTGCCTACACAAAGGGGCCGAACATTTGTATTTTGAAATAAAAATGAAAGTGTTACATCCTTTGAATATTTTTTTTTTTTGAAAATCCTTTAAAGCAAATTTGAATTACTTGAAACAAATATTTGTATGTAAATCATATAGCTTTAGACTATCATGATTTATATGAATATTTGTTTTAAATAATTCAACTTCAGCTCAAAGAATTTTCAAGAAAAAAAAAGTACTCAAAGGATATAATACTTCACTTTTATCTTATAACAATAACTTAACTAGCAACCATAATTACTAGGAAATTCTAATTCTTTCAAATTGAATTTGCCTTGTATTAATTTAATTAAGGGTATTCTTATCATACATATTTTAAAAAAATTACATATAAATGTTGTATATATATTGCAATTTTTTAATAACCGGTCGTAAACTCAAAAGTTTTATCTATGGGCTAACATATACATAAAAATATATATTTAAATTTTTATTAATATTTAAATTATTATATATTAATTTACCTTGAATTCTTCTATTTGTTTTAGGACCTTCACAAATTCCTGCTATATCAATTTGATCATTCACAAATTTTTATAATCAATTTTATCCTTCCCATATTATTTGTTTTTTTTTTTAGTCTTTCTGTCTATTTAACTATTAATCTAATAGTAGAAATACTAACTGAAAGACTAAATTAACTAATTTATTATTTATAAGGGTGAAATTGATACAAGAAATTTATGAGGGCTGAAATTTATATAAGTGAAATTAGTGATGGATTAAAATGGGGTTTTCCTTTTTTTTTTTTTCAATGCATCCTAGTTTTTTTTAATTCAAGTGCTATAACTTTAAATTCCACTTTTACTCCTTGCTTTTTAAAAACTCTCACATATATCATACTTTCTTCTTTTTTACGAATTTTTAGCATTTTATGTCCTACAAAAATAATTCAAATAATTAATTGTAATAATAAATTAAAAGATAAAAATATGCCATTAAATTAATTAAAAATATATAAAATTATGAATTTCTCAATTTGCATAGCGTTGCCCACACTTCGAGCATGCAGACTTTCACATCACAATCTTTTCCATTTTAAAAAGGACTAACACAGGAAGTCCAACACAAGAAGGAATAAAAGCATCAAACCGTTGCAGTTGGAGTAATTTCCTCAATTTCTTTCCATACATATTACACTCTGATGCATGACAACTTGTTGCTTGTTGTTGATTTGATATCTTAATTTGCTTGTTGTTGACAACATGCACCCTTCGGATAGAGCAACGAAATTCGTCAGAGCTGTTAAACGACTAGTTGAATTCAAGAAGCTAACAACGTCTGTCAAGTGAAAGTCGGCAAACAAACTGTCACTACAAAGAAGTTGGCGGCTGGTGTTTGAAGGAGTTGGTTGCCAGAAGGTCACTTGGTGGTTATAAGTAATGTCCTTATGATTTGATGAGTTATACATTAAAACATAATAATTGAATCGTAATTCAAATCGTGAATTGGAAAATCAATTTTTAAATTGTGAATAGTAAATTGTATCGAATCGTAAGATTCATGATTATATTATAAAATAATAAAAAAAATATATATTTATATTTAAATTTTAAATATTACAAAATCTAAACTGTAAAAATAATTCAAAATATCATATTTAAGTTTTACAATTTAATTTTGTATACTCATATAAATAAGTAAAATATTTTATTTATATTGTTAAAATAATTTTTTGCCTTTCAATCAAAAAGTATCATTGTTTAATTTAGTCAGTTATTATGTATGTTCAATTAGATTAAAGAGGAAAAATCAAAAAATTTGAATATATATATATATATATATATATACACGCACAAACTTCTCAATTATATTTTTAAATTTTTAATCTATATTTATAATGATATTATATATTTTATATATTAATAATTTAAAACTATACTTTTTAGTGTATGAGTTATTTCTCTTTCCCTTCCTCTCCTTGTTTATCTCTCTTCTCTTCTTCTCTCTCTTCTTTTCCTCTCTCTCTCACTACAACATATAAGAGTTTTACCAGCATTTTTTTTAACCTTTCCCAGCGTTTGCAAACGCTGGTAAAAGTCCCAACCAGCGTTTGGCAAAATGCTGGCGTAGCCATCATCGAGAAGAGTATAACAGCGTTTGTTACAAACGCTGGTGTAGATAAGAATTTATCAGCGTTTGTAGTAAACGCTGGCATATCACTTTTTTTTTTTGGGAATTTTAATTTGATGTAATCTCGTCTGGGTTCAACAACTGGATCTTCAATGACGAAGAAAAAACTCTTGCACAATAAATTTTTTTCAATTTCTACATAACAAGTAAAA
>JANHAO010006748.1:0-20949 GCA_026873985.1 Saraca asoca
TTTTGTGGCTTCCAGAAAACAACAAATAGGGCTATGATCAGTATGGAATAAGCAAAATATGAACACAAATAGGTGTGCATTATAACAGCATATTACAGTTTTGCTTCCTTTATTTGGTAACACAAAAGTTTTTCTTTAAGGAGATGGTTGGAAATGGGATGGGATTAGGACAAAAGGTCATATTTCAGTTTGCAGGAGGAGAGAGAGAGAGAGTGAGAGAGAGCTGAAAAAATGACCCAATAATACTATGCAGGATACCAGACACAGGCTTGCTTTTTGGGTACTCAGGGAATAAAATGCCGTCTCTCTACCAGGATTGGCGTGAAGAGAGAGAACCACTCCACTCTTCAATTAATAAGCTGTAGATAAATACGAGATAAAATTATAAAAATTTATGATAACGAAATGTAATATAATCATAGATGAAAAAAGATAATTAAAATATAAATGATAAGTACTTAGGTAAAAGTTAACAACTTTTTAGAGGGATTAAATATTTAACAATATAAAACAAATATATCTATATATATAAAATAATAATTTTTAAAAGTTTGAAATGGAGTTAATGAGATTTTATAATAATATTACAATATATAACTATACGGCGTTGTATACATTACAAAAGAAATATTCCACATAAATTCATTCACTCACATCTGAAATTATTTAATAATAAAATTAATAATTAATGTGAAAATTCGTAAATAAAAATGCTGAAAGTGTCTCAAAGGTGTAATTAGCATTGCTGAAAGTAATATCTTAGATGACAGTGGCTTCTTTCCGCGTTTCTCCTTTTCTACTTTGTTTGAATTTGTGTTGGCCTTGTCTGGAAAATGGGTAGTCAGACAACAAATTTGAATTGTGGGTCCCCATTTCCTATTTTCATATATACACAAACAACTTAAATAGGAATCAAATAGTTTTGTATCATAATATTGATCAACGTGCATGCATATTGCTATTAAAGCAGATGACTGCAATCTTTCAGCTTTTCCTCCTTTCACATTGCATGATTTTTACTATGTACATTATGGGCCCATTTTCACTTTATACTGCATAAAAAAAGTGAAATAATTATTCTAAATTGTGATTTATATCTGTAAAATTGTGCCCAATGTAATTATAATTTTATTTTATAATAATAACAATAATATGTTTTATGTGAAAATCGATTTGATCCTGTTATATGTAAAAATGACCTCGAGTGAACGAGCCCCCGAGCGAAGCAAAGGCCAAGCCCCCCGTCTCGCTGAAGACGTCCAACGAGCTTCGCTTCGCCTATCATCAGAAAGTGGCATAATGAAATTCTCCTGACACCGTCTCGCGAAGCAAGCCTCGCCTCGCAACGCAGCGAAAAGATCACAAGATCAGCTCGTCAGGTAGCCGGTCACCCTGCTCGAGCCCGCAACTTCGCTAAGCAACATCAAACTCGCTACAGCAGGTTCCTATGACAACCCCGAGTTAGGAACTTCTGCTCGATACGCCTAGCACCTCGCTTGGCACAGTCATACCAAGTAACGGACATAGACAGACAGAAGTCTACAGTCGACCAAAGGGGCCCACCCGTAACTTACATTCTGCAATAGTCGAATTGTAGTCTTTTACTATTTTTTTCATTTATATCTTGATGTAATACAACTGTAGCTTGTAATTAATACATGTAACTCCTTCTTCCTCTATAAATAAGATTGCATTGTTAAAAGAGAGAGGAGAGCCAACTTTTCTGTGTAGAAGTTTTGTCAAAACAAAGAGCAACATTGTAACATTGTAAATACACCATTGCAATAGCACACTGCCGTGAACGTAGGGTCTAGTGATATCTGAATTTGGCCGAACTATGTTAAACCTTGTGTCTTCTTCCTTACTCTTCCTTTTATCTTTGTTTATTTCACTGTTCTATTACGTCTAAATTGGATACAGGCTTAAGATCCTGAAAAAATCCCCCCATTGACCGGAGTTTGGAGTATAACCAAAATCCGACGTCAATATAATAATATATTTTTATATTTATTCATAATTTTATTAATTATTTTATAATCTCATAATTTAAAATAATAATAATTATAATTAAAGATAACTTTATTTTCACCAAGCTCAAAATTTGATGTTCATATGCTATACCATTCATGAAATCAACCTAAACGTTTATTTTCATATAATAGTATATCCCCTCCTACACTAAGAATCGTATGCAATACAAGGGACTACATTTTAGGAATGAATTATCTTTGCATATGTACCGGAATACGTACTTTAGTGAATTTTATGAAATTTTTTATTAAAAATGGTAACTTTTATATAAAAGTAGATTTTTTTTTAAGAATATTTTGATACGATTTTCAATAATAGGATAAAATTTTTTATATAGTTATTATATTATAAAATTCATAAAAACTAAAAATTACAAATTTTTATAGAAAAATTACAACTTTTTTAATTTTTATGTTAAATTTGGATAAAAACTCAAAATAAAAAGGTTTAAATAATTTTGATTCTCCTTATAATTTTACTCAATTTCTAATTACATTCTTATAGTTTAAAAGTTAAAATATGAGTCTTTATATTTTTTTTATTTCTAATTATATATCTTTTATTATTATTTTCTGTTAATTTTTGTTAGTAACCTAATACACATAAATAATAATCTGTTCTGTTAATAATTTATAAATTAAGAATTATAAGACTCTAAATTTCCTAAAAAAATAATTTATAAATTTTCATAACTTTCTTACTGTTATTTGTCACTTAAAACATAAATCCAAATGATATATAACATTTTTAGTGATAATTGTTAAGTTATGTTAATAAAGCGTTATATGTGTTAATTCTTACCAAAATTTAACCAAACACCACATGAGATATTTAATTAAAAATTTAAAAAATGTAAAAATTTAATCTTAAAATTTTAAATTATTAAAATCTGATTAAAAATTAAATGGAAGGAGAAAGAGTACTCCTTTAATTTAAAAAAAGCACAGAAGCATTACCCATAAAGAATTTGATATAGGAATGTGCAACACCGCTAACTGTAAGCTGGAGAGAGAGAGGGAGAGAGAAAGCGCAATGAAGTGGAAACAAAAAAAAAAAAAAAAAAAAGGCAAAGAAAAAGCTTTCTCTTTAAACTAAAAAAAGTAAAGAGAATCCAAAAAAAAAATTTAAAAAAATTGTGAGAAAGAAGTATAAAGAAGGCAGTGAGGCCTAATGTAGTATTTCTAAAACTAAACTGATCTCTCTGGGCTGCCTACAAAACAACCTCTCTCTCCCTCTCTACATCCATTTATTCTCACTCTCACAATCCTTCGTAATCAGCTGTAGTGACTTCCATTTCCCTCTTTGTCGTTACAAAAGAAGAACAACACCAACAACAGCTTTCTAAGACATCTATCTTAGAAGGAGAGGTTTCTGGGTGGTGTTTGGATAGAGAGAAAATAGATAAGAAAACAAACAAGAAGAACAAGGCCCTGTTCTGAAAAAATTTTCTCACATAAAGGGGTGGTGTTGGGGGTGGGGTTTTATCCAAGTTATGCGCTCAGGAGTTTGTACATTACAGCAGACCCTCGCGGCGGAGGCTGCTTCAGTCTTGAAGCACTCTCTTAACTTGGCCCGGCGGAGAGGCCATGCACAGCTCACTCCTCTCCACGTCGCCGCCACTTTGCTCAGCTTCCGAGCCAGTTCCTTCCGAAGGGCCTGTCTCCAATCCCAGCCACACCAAACTACTTCACACCACCATCCTCTTCATTCTAGAGCCCTCGAACTCTGCTTCAATGTCGCTCTCAACCGGCTTCCCACCGCGCCGAGTCCTTTGCTCCATTCTCAGCCTTCTCTTTCCAACGCGCTAGTCGCCGCGCTGAAACGGGCTCAGGCTCACCAGAGAAGAGGATGCATCGAGCAAAATCAGCAGCAACCGCTTTTAACGGTAAAAGTGGAAATCGAACAGCTTATTATTTCAATTCTTGATGATCCTAGTGTTAGTAGGGTTATGAGAGAGGCTGGATTCTCTAGCACTGATGTCAAGAACAGTATAGAGGACTGTTCTTCAGCCACTTCTGTTTTTCAGTGTTATAACAATTCTGGTGGTGTTTTTTCTTCTCCTTCTTCACCTTCTCCTCCTGAAAACCAGAGGGAAGCCATTAACCTTGGTCCTTTCAGGCAAAACAATTTCTTGGCTTACAATACTACTTCTGAGTACAACCCAGTCTTCTTTTCTCCTCAGAAGAGAGTGCTACTGTCAGGTAATCCTATTACTGACTCGGGTTTATATAAGGAAGATATTAAGTTGGTTTTGGATATTCTCCTGAGGAAGAACAAGAAGAAGAATACTGTGATAGTTGGTGATTCAGTTTTCATAACTGAAGGCCTTGTGAGAGAGCTTGCACGTATGTTAGAGAGAGGAGAGGTTCCTGATGAGTTGAAATCAACCCGGATGATCAGATTTCAATTCGCATCAGCCTCTTTGAGGTTTATGAAAAAGGAAGAAGCTGAAATGAAACTATTGGAATTGAAAAGGAAGGTGGATTCTATTGCATTAGGAGGAGGGGGTGTAATTGTCCATATAGGAGACCTGAAATGGGCAGTGGATGAACCTTTAGGTGAAAAAGATGGTGAAATCTCAGGATATAATCCAGGTGATTACTTAGTTGCTGAAATAGGAAGGTTTTTCTCTGAATATGAAAGCTCAAATTCAAATGCTAAGGTTTGGTTAATGGGAACTGCAAGTTATCAAACATACATGAGCTGTCAAAAGAGGCAGCCGCCTCTTGAGGTGAAGTGGGGTCTTCAGGCTGTTCCTGTTCCATCAGGTGGACTTGGCTTGAGTCTTCATGCTAATTCCAGGTAATTAATTAATTAATTTATGTCTTATTAATGATGTGTTGAAATTTGTAATGACTCAAAACAGTCAAACAAAGGAAAAAAAAATGAAGAAAGGGGGAAAGAGAATGTTGTAAGATTAGAAAAGTTGTGCAGTGATGGTTGTTGTTGTTCCTGGAAGTTTAATTTGTTTGATATTTTGTTGCTTAGTGAGAGTGCATAGTATGGTCCCCTGGATGTATGATGACAGAATCCACTGTCAAAAGTATAGTTGGTTGGTTGGCTGGTTTGGTAAGACAGACGTGAAAGCAGTGCCTTTCTGCTTCACTTCGTTTTGTCAGTTTGTAACATCTTAATATAATGATATTGCATTCACATTATATTTTACCTCAAAATTAAAGTCTCTATTTTTGTATAGAGCCTCATCGTTTACCATAAAAATGTATTGTTGACTTGGTTTTGAATCAAGCATTACATGTTCTCCAAAATGTTTGGGGAATTTCTGTAATTTTATGAACTCCTATGCAACTCGCATTATAACTTTTATAACATTTGCTGTTGTGATTATAATTTAAAATTATGATTATTACTTTCACGTTTTTATGTCCTCTGAAATTCTATGATTGAAAATATCAAAGAGTCTCTGTTTGCTTAATTCGGAATTTTTTTAAGCTTTTAATTTGCACTGAATTTGCAGTGTCCTTAATGCCAAGATGAACGTATCCCAGGACCCATCACATATGCTGGAAGCAAAGCCTTTTAGTAATGGAGATAAGGAGGAGCAGGATAAGCTCACTTGCTGTGAAGAATGTGCCTCCAATTATGAAAAAGAAGCTCATTTGTTCAAACCGAGCCACAATAAACTGTTGCCTTCCTGGCTTCAGTCTCATGCTGCAGAAGCCTATCAGAAGGTACCAAAATCCACCTTTTAAATGGAAATATTGTACATTATCTTTAGACTTTATGAATAATTCTTTGCTTTTGCAATTGTTTAAGAAAAATTGGTGTTTTATTGATAAATCAATGTTTTTCAGGAGGAATTAATGCAGTTGAGAAGAAAGTGGAATAGACTATGCCACTGTCTTCACCAAACTAGGCCTTTTCAAAACCATTGGAGCACCAATTTATACAGCAATCAAAGTTCATCGAAGTCCTGGCTGCCAAAACAAAGTATTGTCTTCCCGGATTCAAATTCTTTATCATTTACCAATTCTGCCATGAAACCCATTTATGGCTCAAATTTTGTAACTCCATTCCCGCGACAAGAAGCAGCAAGCACAATTGAGTTCAACTTTAGCAATGGAACTCAAAAACAGCAAGCAACAGAGCCAAGCTTGGATTCTCTTAAGGGTATGGAAATGGAAGGTAAAGAAGTAAAGATAACTCTTGCCCTAGGAAATTCCCCATTCGGTGATTCAGGGAAAACGGTGGAAAATATTACTGATAGATCACTGCGAAGAGCTCGTGTCTGTAAAATGTTGCAGGAGAATGTGCCATGGCAATCTGAAACAATCCCTTCAATAGCAGAGGCCTTGATTGGCTCCAAATCAGCAAAGCAAAACAGTAGTTGGTTATTTATGCTGGGAAATGACTGTATTGGAAAACAAAGGATGGCGAGGGCAATTGCAGAATCGGTTTTTGGCTCAGCTGATTTGATTTTTCACTTGGACATGGCAAAAAAGGAGACTTCGGTGGCCCCATGTTCTGAAATGCTTGTTAGAGCATTGAAAAACCATGACAAAGTCGTCATTTTTATAGAAAATGTTGATTTTGCCGATATTCAGTTCAACAAATTCCTTGCAGATGGATATGAAACAGGAAAGTTTGGAGCTTTAAACATGAGAGAAGATAAACCATGCCAGGCAATATTCATATTGACCAACAGTGATTCAACAGGAATTGATGTACAGAATCAGGACTCTGTGATCAATATGGTGTTGCAGATTAGCGAAAGTAAGCTCAGCTTGGAGGAACCTAATGTGGACCATAAGCGCAAAGCTAAATGGGATTTGTTCACAAAGACTAAAAATCCCAGAATTGAAGAAATGGAAGAAATACTGTTGGATTCTGAACCGGGAAACAAAAAGAAAGACTTTTCAAGGCAATCAAGCTTTAACACACTTGATCTGAACATTAGAGCCGATGATGATGATGTTGAAGAAGAGAAAACAGGGGAAAGCAGCCCCATTTCAAGCGATTTGACAAGAGAAACAATAATTGATTCCAACAACTCAAATGGGCTTTTTGGATCAATAAAGAATCGCTTTGTGTTGAATCGAAGTCCTGCAAGGGACAGAGAGATGGCTGAGCTCTTCCTTTCCAAGATCAAAAGCTCTTTTGAGGATATATTTGGGAAGCATAATTTGGTGAATTTTAGTGTGGAAAGTAGGGTTCTAGAAAAAGTGCTTGTTGGGTGTGGTTATTTTACCAACACCTTGTTCGATAAGTGGCTGAGGGAAAATTTTCAGAAAAACTTACGTATAGTTAACTTTGGAGGGAAGGAGGGTATAGTTTTTAGACTTTGTTGTGGGGATGGTAAAGGTGATAGAATTATGGATAATGGGTTCATGAGTTCATCTCTGCCCAAAAAAATCCAAGTTACTTACTTAATGGATTGACTGACTTTGAGTACTAAGGGGGGTTTCATGTAAAAATGGAAGTGATTATAGCTTTTGTGTAACTGCTAATTTTTCATGATAGCAATGGTTTGTTTTCTCTAGCACTTGTGAACTTATAATTTTCACCTACAAATCATTTGTAAATGCTTCTCGTCTTGATTGTCGGAAATTTTATTTTAACCATTGTATTAGGATTTGACATTTACATTTTATACTTATATAGTCATTTAAAATATTTATTTGTAAAGAAATTGCATATGATTTCGATATTTGTATCATCTTGCATAAGCATTTGAGTTTGTCATTCATTTTGGTAAGATGCAAGATGTCAAACAGGAAGGGCTTTGGTAATCATCTTCTTCATCCTTTTTCCTTTACAAAGAAAAGGGTCGACAAAGGAAAAGAAAAACGAGCCAGGAAAAGCTTACCAACCACCTCTCGAAATTAAGTGCATAAAAAATCTACCGAAAAAAAATATATCAAAAAACAGTTACGAACCAATGAGACCCATGCATTTTTTGGGAGAAAGTCTAGGCCTAAAGTGATCTAGGAGTTGTTCGATCTGCACCGAAAGTAAGTTTTTACGAGAAGTTGAATTTTCTGAAAAATAAATTTTATAAACTTTCCAGTAAGTGTTGGAAATTATTTGATTAGTATTAAAAAAGTAAAATTTTCTAGAAAGTAAGCTGTTATGTAGTGTTTGATTCAATTATAATTTTTTTAAAATATATTATCAAAATGAGTAAAATATTCTATAGAAAAATTTTATTTTTTTGTTAATATACTAAATAAGTTTTAAAAAATGTACTTTTGTTATTATTTAAATTTTAAATAATAATTTTATATTTTATTTCATTAAAAACACAAAAAATAACACTTATTTGATTGAATAAACAACTTTTTATATTTTAAGAAAAGTAGAACTTCTTGTAACTTTCTCTATTTTTGAGTTATTGACTAACTAAATAATCTATATATTTTCTATTTCTCATGAAACTTTCTGTAAATTAAATAACTTTTAAGAGTATTTTTTCTGAATTGCTAATCTTTATTTTACTTCTCACACATTTATGAAAAAATTGTGCACATTTTAGATAGTAAAATTACTGTAAACACAATTCATATCATAAAACCATAATAAAATAAAAAAAAAAAGATGGTACTTGTGTATTTTAAGTTTTCTATAGTTGCACACTCATATCTAAAATTAATTTTATCCATTTTTACAATTTAACTTAAATTTAAATTAATTATATGTATAAATATAAAAAAAAAATGTAAGAAAAAGTAAATACAAGTAGCAACATTTTTTCTTGAAAATGAGGAGGTGGAACTCGCCGCAAAAGCCTCATTAATACTCTTTGTTCTGAAGTTATATTTTACGAAATAATGATTAATACACATTCTTCTTTGTTGGTATTGCTAGTACCAATATTTCTTTAAGATTTTCAAATTAAATATACTTATTCATAATGTATATAATAAACGTAAGTTGTTATTATTTGATGTAATTTTTTAAAAAATAATAAAAACATCGTAAGTAATAGTTATAATTTTTTTATCAAATGATAAATATTTAATATTGACAAATGGTATCACAACAAACTTTTTGATTAAATGATAAGTATTCGAAATAAATCAGATATATAGCGGGCATTATTCTATTATGTGATGATCATTTGTTGACATGTTATAATCAATTTGCACATATAGATCATATCATTGTATCATTAGGCGAAGCATTAATATTATATACACAGCCACCTCAAGAAAACTAGAAAGACAAAAATAAGAATGAATAAGAAATCTGCGTCCACTACAAGACATATACACTTTCTGGTTCCAATTTCATTCTTCAAATTTCTGCATCATTACTTTTGACCTTAAAATGTTGCATCATTGATCGGCGCATGTGGGTCTTGTCTTCCCACCTTAGAACACCATCATTATTTTCATTTTCTGCTTAGGATTAATCATTTTAGATTATATTGCTTAATTGAGTGTCCTGCTGTTTTAATTATGTAAAGTTACTCTATGATAGGGGAATCATGCATATCAGATATTATAGTTGAGTTCTAGTGTGGCCCATATAATGGTCGACCACATTAATTGTATACATCAAATTCTACGAGAAATGGCAAAAAAAAAAGAAAAAAGAAAAACTTCAATAAAAGAGAAAGTATTATAATGCAATATTATTCTCATTAAAAAATTTAAAAATCTTATTTTAAACCCCTTTTTCAGGAAAAAAAAAAAAAGTCCAAGAAATCACTGTGGATTCATGTGTTAACATATATACCCACTATATGGGTGGAATATGGATTATAAATACAGGTAGATAGGCGACTCACTTCAATTTACATGCTGGGTGTCGCCTTTTTGCCAATCTAACTTCCACCAACTGGAAACGACAAAATATGTCGTTGGTGGAGTTTCTTGAAAAGGTGTGTCTCTGATTAAGGTTCAATCATCACCAATTCCAATACTAAGATTAGTCTCGGTTGAATGTGGGTCGACCCATGTGTAGTTAAAATGATTTATTGAAGTTTTCTTGATATGATTTAATTAAAAAATTTTATTTAATATTGTGGTTTTTACTAGTTTTCCGCCTAGTTGCTTTTTGCTTTCCAAAATGCTTTAATTGGAATGGAGTTTATTTATGATACCACTTGTTTTCTAGAATTATGCTTAACTGTCTACCATAAAGTTTTGAAAACTAAGATATTGTTAGTTGCTCTTTATCCTTCGTCAAAATTTGTAGGCATGTCTTCTCTGTAAAGTTGAATCTACAGGTTGTCCCTTGCATCAGTTGACAAGTACCTTTCACTTGATGCCACTTAGATAAGTCAGTTATTTGGTTTCACATCAAATAACCAACCAATCACATGATCGATTATTTATTATAATGATTCGTTAAAATATTTATCACTTGATATTGAGTTAGTAAAAATATTTAAAATGTGATAAATTAGGAAAGAACAAGCAAATGATACTTGGTTTATGCTCTTTGATAGTGACCTCTCAGGTGAATTTGAAAATTCAAACGAAAGAGTAAGCAATTAAAAATTAAAATTACTAATAAATGAAGACATCTCATTGAAAATTCTAGAAAGAGCAAGCTAATTAATGAATACTTAATAGAGAAGGCTATTTAACGAGAAGTTACTCTATTACTGTCTTAGGAACCAAATTCTCTTCACTCTCTAGCCTTGGTAGCGACTAGTCCTCATCTTTAATTATAAAAGGTGTGCTTCCTTTCACTTGCAAATAATCCAAGCATCCCGTCGTTACTCTAGGAAGGCTATTCTCTCTAAATCTCAAATATTCTCAAGTCTTCTTCTAAATCTTCACATATAATTATACTCTTGTAAGGTTTTGAGAAAATCTTGTAATTTCTTTGAGACAAAAATCATTCTTAATCTTTGATTATATTGTGAGATTCACTATGTAGGAGTTGAGTGTGAATGATATATTTGTATGAACCTTATAAATAGGAATTGTATCTTGATATGAGGCTAGAACAATTCTTATATTATGAGATAGGATTGCTTAAATACTTGAAGGATTAAGTAGGAAAGGCTGTAAAAGGACAAGGAAGAAAAAATATTTGTGAATAATCCTCAAGTATTCAATTGATCTTGAGAGAGGAGTATATCCAAAAAGTGATTTTCTTTTAGACCATCAAATCTTTCTACATAAGAGTTATCATTCTCTTTCCCTTCTATTTTATTTTCATGCACTTTATTGCTTATTATTATTAATTGTTTATTTGATCTTTCATTGATTCACTTTTGGTTGCTTTTTCCCAAAATCACTTAAGAAAAGTTTTTAAAATCTATACTTATGATTTTAAAACACTAATTCACCCCTCTTTTATCTTGTGAAGATGAGCCTTAAATATGTCATCAACCCATTGAATCTTAGGATAAAAGTAAAGTAAAGAAGCAAGAAAGTATTAAGTGTTATAAAAATAAATAAAAAAGCAAGAGAATATTAAAGAAATAGATGAAGAGAAGAATATATAGTAAAAAGAGGAGAATTGCTTTTATTCACAATCGCGTAGAATACTTCTTACAACCTACTATTTATAGGCCACAGAGTCCACAAGTTACACTCACTTAATAACATAGTAAAAGGACCTTAAAAGTGAATAAATCATATAAGTATAATCAATGTAGATTAAGGAAGAAGAAAGGCATTCTATGTAAATTAGAAAAATAGAAAGGATCCTATAGACATCCACAATTAAGATAGGTATCTTATGTAAGTTAAAATAATACAAATGATCATATGAACATCCAAAATAAAGATAATATTTATAACACTCCCGCTTGAATATCCATAATGTAAAGAATATTCTTTATAATATACAATGGGATGCTGCCTCATTAAAAACCTTACCAAAAAAATCCAATGAGACGAAAACCTTGGTTAAGGAAAAAAAAAGAGTACAATGCATATTTACTCCCCTCATGACAATATCACTTGAGGTCCTTAAGCCAACACATTCCAATATTATGAATTAACTTTTTAAATGTTGTAGCAGGAAGTACCTTGGTGAACAAATCTACCGGATTATCACTTGAATGAATTTGTTGAACATCAACATCACCATTCTTTTGAAAGTCATGAGTGAAAAAGAAATTTAGTGAGATATGTTTCTTTTTATCACTTTTAGTGTACCTTCCTTTCAATTAGGCTATGCATGCTACATTATTTTCATACAAGATTGTTGGGGACTCTTTTTTAGAGGATAAACCACACGTCCCTTGAATGTGTTGAATTACATATCTTAATCAAACACATTCTCAACTTGCCTAATGAATTGCTAAGATTTCTGCATAATTGGAAGAAGTGACTGCTATAGTTTGTTTCATAAAATGCCAAGAAATGTTTGTACCACCACATATGAACAAATAGCTTATTTGCGATTGGGTATTATGATGGTTAGATAGATATCATGCATTTGCATAATCAATTAAATTTGGCTTAGGTACAATAGGATAGCATAAGCGCGTATACATTATTCCTCGAAGATATCAAAATATATACTTAACCTCATTCCAATGTCTTCACGTTAGACCTTGCTAATAAATTTACAAGAAATGATATACTAGGTCGTGTATGACTAGCAAGATACATTAATGTTCTAATTGCATTAAGATATGGTACTTTAAGACCTAGAATTTCTTCATCATTCTCTCAAAGTCAAAAAGAGTCTTTATTTACATTTAATGACCTTACAACCATTAAGGTGCTCATAGGATATGCTTTATCCATATAGAATTGTTTTAGCACTTTTGTTATATATAAGCTGTTTGATGCACAAGAATTTCATTCTTCAAATGTTCGATCTGTAAACTAAGGCAAAATTTTATTTTTTCAAGATCCTTCATTTCAAACTCTTTCTTTAAGTAATTTATTGCTTTTGGAAGCTTTTCAAGAATTTCAGTAATGTTTAAGTCATCAACATAAATAGAAATTGTAACAAACTTAGATCCATATTTCTTTATAAAAATGCATGGACAAATAGGATCATTTTTATAACCTTCTTTCAACAAATATTCACTAAAACGATTATATCACATGAGCCCAAATTGCTTTAATCCGTATAGAAATCTTTTTAATTTGATCGAGTAAAGTTCTTGAGAACCTAAATTATATGCTTTGGGCAAGAGTTTCATATAAATGTCATTATCAAGAAAGTCATAGCAATAGGCTATAACAACATCTAATAAATGCAAATCAAGTCTTTCATGTATTGCTAGGCTTATTAGATATCGAAAAGTAGTTGCATCCACCACAAGGGAGTATGTTTCTTCATAATTAATATTAGGTCTTTGTGAAAATCCTTGTGCAACAAGTCTTGTCTTATACCTCATAGTTTCATTTTTCTTATTCTTTTTTTTTTCTATACATTTACACTATCAAGTGTATACACTATAGGTCTAAAAATTTCACACTTTGCAAGTGAATTCAATTTTACCTTAATAGACTTTAGTTTAAGATTCTTATTATCATTCATGATATTAAGCACTACATTATATGTAAAAACATCATCGATATCCATTTCATTTTGATTCCATCTTTTTCCAATCATGACATAACTTACTGAGATCTACTTATTTTCATAAATTTCAGATACCTGAACTTTCTCTAGACTTGTAACATTAGTCATGTATAGGGACTATTCTAGAGTTACCATGTCCTTAATTTGACCATTTTGATTCTTTTCTCCTTTTCTTTTCTAAGGATTTTTATCTTTGGAATTAATTGGTCTACCATGCTTCAAGGGTGTTTTAGACTCTTTAGCATTAGTAGATTGTCCTACAGAGACATCAATTCTAATCGGAGCATTAGCAGCTAATATATATGTTTAGTTACTTTTTTTAGGTTAGTAAACATGTCTAAAAATTTATTTGCTAAATTTTGTAGATAAATTATATTTTGAACTTCTAGTTCACATTGCAACTAATCTCCTTTTCCAATTGCTTATTTTCTCTACTTAATTTTGGAAAAATTGATTCATCAAAATGGCAATAAGTAAACTAACCCATAAATAAATCTCTAGTTGATGGTTCTAGATATTTGATTAAAGATGAAGACTCATATCCAACATAAATTCCCAACTGTCTTTGAGGACCCATCTTAGTACATTGTGATGGAGCAATTGGAACTTATACTATACATCCATAAATTCTTAGATGGGAAATATTTGGTTCCTAATCGAAAATCAATTGTAAAAGGAAGAACTTATAATCGTTAGTCTAATACAAATCATTATTGCTGCAATGCAAAATAGCATGTCCTTAAGCATAAATTAGAAGTTTTAATCTCATAAGTAATAGTCTTGCAATTAATTAAAGGCGCTTGATAAATGAATTTGCAATACTATTTTGTGTATAAATATATTTGTTGATGTCATATTTTGGTTATATCTTAAACTCCGGCCAACAGGAAATTCTTTGGGATCCCAGGCCTGTTCTTGGTTTGCAGATGAGAAAAATGAAGTAGACGAAGTAGATGATTGGAAGAGTATAAGGGAAGACACTCGATTTTATGTGGTTCGGCCAAATCCAGATCTTGTTGGACCCTACGTCCACAAGATAGTTGATATATAATATGTGTAATTAGAATTACAATTGTTCTTATTTTCTCTCCTGCCCTTCTCTCCTTTTTCTATCTATTGGGTATCCCCTTTTATAAAGGGAAGAAGGGGGCATGCATTAATTACAAGCTACAGTTATATTACATCAAGCAATATATGAGAAAGATAGTGAAAATACTATAATTCGGCCAATGCAGAATGTAGCCTGTGGGGGTGGCCCCCTAGGCTAAATATAGGCTTGTAACCATTGCTTGGTGTCACTTCTGTCATGCGGAGGATTAGCAACTTGGCGCTGGAGTTCAGACTTCACAATCCTTACTAGGTACTGAGGTAGCGAGATGGCGAGCTTAATGTTGCTACGTAAGGTTAGCAAGGTACAGCTTGCTGGGGTGGAGCTTGCTGACGTGCTTCTGGTGGTCCAGGGATCTCTTCCCTTCGAGGATATTGAGTTCACCACTTTACGTTGGGTCGTTTTCCATGTACAACAATATTCTTCAAGATGTTTAACAGTTACCCCAATAAACCTATAATAATCATTGAAACCCTAAGAAGTAAATTCATTGGCATTATCAAGATAAATAGTCTTGATTGCATAATATGAAAAATGTACTCATAATTGAATCAATTGAGTAAGCAATCTCACAAATGCCAAGTTAGTAGTTGATAACAAACACATATGTGACCATCTTGTTGACACATCGATTAAAACCATAAAACATCTTAATAATCCACATGGTAGGTGTACAGATCCATATATATTACCTTGTATACATTACAAAAATGTAAGGGATTCAGTCCCTATTTTAGTGGGTGATAGTCGAATAATTAACTTGCATTAAGAACAACATATGAGAAATCATTTGATTAAAGAATCCATTGGTTCTTCAATAAATGTTCACATAAATTCTCAATGACTTTTCACATCATTATTGATCTAGGATAACCTACTCAATCATGCCCAACAATAAAATTATTATGATCAATAAATTTTTGTTTTACTATGGCATGCATTTCAATTGTACTAATGTTCATGTAATACAAATCAAAGAAAAGGCAGACAATTTTCTAATATACATTTTTTTAACTAAAACAATTTGTAATATATAGATATTTAGTATTTCCCTCATTTATAGTCTTAATATGTTACCATTTCAGCGGATATCTTTGAAACTTGGTGAGTTTCTTTGAGATTTGGTAGAATATAATGCATCAACAATTTAAAATTTTATTCCTCTAGGTAATAATATATTAACCCTTCTGGAGTTTTCAATTAATTTTGTACTATCGGATATAGTATTATACTGGCTTCTTGCATTATCAAATAAGAAAAACATTTCTTATCCTTGAAGTATATAGTATGTGTTGTTGCATCATCTGCAAGACACATATCTTCATCATTGATCGTGGATCCAACCAAAGGAATACTCATATTCTTCATTGGAATAAAGACATGTAACATTAATATAAGAAATGTCACATATGTGACTAAAAATATAACAAGGTAATTGAAAATATAACAATTTTATAGTCAAATATCATATTGAAATGGTACTAAAACAAACTTAAAAGTAAAACCCAATTACAACAAAAGAAATTGAAAGATTTTATTTTTGGATACTCTCATCTCCAATCAAGTGATTAATTTTTCCTTCAAAGTGGATGGAGAAGTTAGAAACATTTAAATGAGTTATATCAACAGGGCCATGGTTGGAATTATCATCTTCATAAACAAAATTTGCCTCTATCATTTTCCCCTTATTTTTAAATGATTATTGATCAAGTTCAATAAGATGTTTTGGCATATAATAGGTACGTGACCAATGACTTTTCATATTGCAACGATAGCAAAGATTTTCCACATTCTTTTTATTCTAGCCACTTTTGTCTTTCTTATGTTTTTCTTCGCTAGTATGCCACTTCCGGAAGGAAGATGTGTTCTTGAAATAACTACCACGATAACGAATTTGATCACATCGATGTCCATTGCTAGGGCCACAAGCATGACCTTAACTTTGTCCATGATTATAGTGGTTGTATATTATCACATTCACTTCAAGGAATAGAGTAGATCTAGTTAGATGGACTTTATAATTTTTCATCAAAAGTTCATTATTTTGCTCAGCAACAAGAAGATATGAAATTAAAGTGTTTCCTAGAACCTCTTTCATTGTATTACTACTGCAGGAGCACATTTGACACATAAAAAGTGGATAATGTTTTTTTTTCTAATATATCTTAATCAGTAATTTTTTCTCCATACAATTTTAATTGAAAACTTATTCTAAATATTGCTAAGTTATACTCATTTATAGTTTTAAAATCTTGTAATTGTAAATATATTCAATCATAATGAGTGGGAGGATTACAGTTTTGTGGTGGTCATACATTTCTTTTAAATTATTCCAAAGAACAAATATATCTCTTACTATAGGGTATTTAGCTTTTAATCTTTCATGGAGATGATGATGAAGAAAAATCTTCGGCCTTATCTTGATTAGATACTTTTTTTCCTTCTTAAATTATGTGTCCAAGACCATTCCCATTAATTTCAGCTTTTAACACCTATAACAAATAGTTCTTTTCAGTAATGTCAAGAGCCACAAATTTGGGCTTTGCAAGGTTCAACATAATGATACTATCATAGGCATATAAAATGAGTTAGAAAATATCTAATACAATAAAGGGTGAATATTGAGGAAAATTATTAATCAATATAAAATGCATAGACTAAATGAGAATATACATTGATCAATTTATCTAACTTTCTTACTTTATCAAATGATGTTTTATTCTAATAATCATGAACACTTTCTTATCAAAGTGATGTAAATTTTAATAGTAATTGAGAAAAATAAGGTTTAAACATATAGATCAAAAGCAATAAATTTTCAATGAAGTTGTGAACAAAATTATATGAAGATAGATTATAGAAGAATAAGCAAAAGAAATTTTTGTCAAGCAAAAGTATCATCAATCATAATATTTCTATAATGAATAAATTTGAGATTTACTTGAAGATTTTAAGTCTTACTTCAAGAATGTGTTAAAGATTATATGGAACCAATTCATGAAAACTTAGAGAATCATATTAATAATGTGTTGTAAAAATAAAGCAAAGAAACAAGAAAGTACTAAGTGATATAAAAGTTAATCAAAGAAGCAAGAAAATGCTAAAAAAATAGATGAAGAGAGCAATATTTAGTAAAGAGGAGAGAATTTCTCTTATTCATGATTACATAGAATGCTTCTTACAACCCACTCTTTATAGGACACAAAATTCATATGTGACACTTATAGTTATAGATTCGACTATGAGAGGGTGAATTGATTATAAAATGTCTTTCACGAGTTTGAAAACATTTTTCAAATCTCCTTTTTAAATTTTAAAAGATTTAACCACTTGAAAAAAATGATAAATTACTTCACACAATATTTTTAACAAATCCATATTCACAATATCAACAACTCAGCTTTAATATGAACAATAATGAAAATTAACAATAAAAAGTGTAGAAAATAAAAGTGTAGGGATAGAGAGATTCAAACATAGATTTATAGTGGCTTCCCTTTGAAAAATCATCTTCAAGGCATATATTCACTTCCAATTTACAATCAAACTTGAATCTACTAATATTTATCCCTTTTAATTTAAAACAAGCATAAGGAAAAATCTCTATAATGATTGTAACCCCTACAATTGAAAAACCTTTTGAGAAAACTCATTCAAAGAAGAAAACACAAGATCTCTCCCAATCTTGCTAACCGAGGGTTAGCTAGCCCTATAATATCTAAAAAATATTGAGAAATCAAGCATTGGAGGTTAAGAATCACTCAAATCTAGAATTTAAGAAATCAAGTCAATGGATGAAGCACAGATGAAATGGATAATATTTGCCTCAAAGGTATTAAGGTTTCATATTAGGAAAATGTGAGAAATGAATATATATATATATATATATATATAGCAAGAAAGCAATACTTACAATGAAATGACCATTAATTCAAATGTTTACCTAGTTGATTCAAATTGTGAGGCCAAATTTGAATTTGTGATTCAAATTGTGAAGAAAAATTTTGAAATTACAATTTGAATTGTGAACATGCTTGCAAAAGGCCAACTGCTTAAGTATAAAGGCTTTTGATTCGAATGGCAAAAATATAATTCAAAAAATAATTCAAATCATCTCAGAATGTAGGCTTCTGAGCAATTTTTAAATAGTTGCAATTTGAATCATGGAAATCAATTCAAATTTCTGATTAAAATCATTAAAATCTTTGCCCAAGTCTAGAGGGTACCACTTGGATCACAAACATAGTTCAAAATGGTTCGATTTGAATCACAAAGCCAGAATATGTTTTTAAAAATGGTTGTTTTGAAATCAAAACTTTTCTAACTTATTTCAAACATTTTCAAAGCAATTATTTCAACCAAAAAGCATAACTCCAAATATAAAAATTTGATAAATAATTTAATAACATTTAGGATTGCTTTTGGAGAAATAATTCAAAAATTCTTATGAAAACTCTTAAGGCAAATGCTTGCAAAATTAGTTTCAATTTGAACTGAAGTTAAATGAAATCTAAACCTTTACACATTTCAAATCTTAGCCTATAGTAAATCTTCATTAACAAATTCAAGACTTTCCAAGATTGAAATGAATGAAATAAAATACAATAAGCATAATCAAAATCATTTGTAGTCATCAAAATAAATTATAAAATTTCAAAATAGGGGCTAAACTCGACAATCTCCTCCTTTTTGAAACAATTTTAGGGTTAGATAATAATCAAAATCATTTAGTACATATTCTTGAATAAACTCCCCTTCAGCACATGTATAATTTTGAAAAGTAAATCAGCATAAACATGCAAGCCCTAAAATCACACTTCTCCCCATTTTGGTATATCAAAAAGCATATAAATAACTAGAATTCAACATATAATCAAATTTAAAGCCAAAATTATATTAAAATAAAATAATCTAAAACAAATTATTTAGAAAATAGTCAAATAACCACCAAAGCAAGGATAAGCAAATAAGAGTGAAAAACAAGGAAAATGAGGCTAAGGGAAATAATGTAAGCACATATCCAACATCTTTAGCCAAGACAGCATCATTAATCTTAGCAAGTTGAGCCTTTATATTGTTTAGGCATTCATGAAGGTCTCTAATTTCAGCATTTATATTGGTCTCAAGAGAGTCAAGCCAACCATGAATTTTTTGCCTATCTTCATGAGCTTCATTAAGCCTTTCCTCCATAAGCCCAAAATAGTAAGTCTACAGGATATACATTTGCCTGAGGAGGTTCATGGTTTTAATTTGAAATTTAACATTATTAGTAGTAGTAGATGAAGACCCACCAACCTCAATAGAAAATGACCTCGCTGCACTTGAAGAATCTTGCCTCCTTTATCTTTATCGACAAGATGAAAAGTCATTTGATGCATGTTCTTTTCACCCATTTGGGAAGAACTATTGATGTTATCAATTTTCTTTTCAAGTGACTTTGATAATTGAAAGCAGGTAAAAATATCAGTTAGAGGCATTCTATAAGGAAGGAAGCTTTGATTCGGCTTTATGCAGAATGTTCCCATATAGTTTACAATTAGATATGAAATGTTAATTTCATAATATTTCTTCATTGCCCATATCAAAAATAGTTAATCTTTAACTATATGGGTGGAGTTAATGTGTCTTGGGAGGATAATCTTACCAATAGTGAAATGAAGAAGGTGATTCTCCATAGACAATCCTGTTATCATTAGCTTTCCAGAAACATAAACAAACTACAAATTAGGGAAAACATCTTAATAGCTTCCTCTTCAGAATAAACTTCCACATCATTGCTAGTAATCCAACTTTGCTTACCACCCATATTGAATAAATAGCATAAAACTTTTTATCTAGGTTTATGATTTTTTGCATCATAGTAATAGACAACCTCCCACTGGAAACTCCTAGATTAGCATAAAACATCTTAACTAATTTAGGGTAGCAATTTACACAATATGTAATAAATTTCAGTAATTTATGCTGCTCTAACATACCACATAACTAAATACAGCTATTTTGCTGAACATTTAAATCCTAACATTTAAAAGGTTGAATAGCTTTTTTCTTTGAATTGAATATACCTCTCAAAAGATTCATTATTGGTGGAAAACTTCTCTTCTTCAATAGCAACATTTGTGTTAGCCTAACCAACTAGGCTATCTTTTGTTTTGATAATGAAAACAATTTTGTTCATATTATATTATGTTTATGAGCTTTAATTGTTTGTTGAGTATGTGCACATTTAAAGTTCATCAAGATTCTACAAAAGATCTATATTAGATTTAGGATTTTATTTTGATTTTTATAGGATCTTTTATAAGTGAATTTTTCACAATTTAGCTCCAATTATTTTTCTTAAA
>JANHAO010006749.1:0-21101 GCA_026873985.1 Saraca asoca
ATGAAATATTGTTAGAAAAAAGGGGGGAGGAGGGGGGGGGGAGGGGGGCGGGGGGGGGGGGGGGGGGGGGGGGGGGGGGGGGGGGGGAGGGGGGGGACAAAAGAAACCATGCGCAATAATCCATACCAAAAGCCAAACCACCTCTGTAATCAGTGAGTCAGTAGTCTCTATCTCTCTCCACTCCAAACCTTTCCTCGATCCGCACCGGAAACCCGCCTTTCATTCTGGACGTCAAGAATGAAATAAACTCCGGCTCTACCCCTTCTGCCATCTCGGGCACCACCTTGAACCGCCGTAAAATTTCTGTCACCACCCTCTTCATCTGTAAAAACGCCATTTCCTTCCCCAAACATATCCTGGGGCCCGCCTGAAACACTGGATAGCTGAAAGAATCCCTCCCCACAAAGCTCCATTTACCGGCACCCGAATTTCGCTCCAACCACCTCTCGGGTTTAAACTCGGCCCAATCCGAACCCCACAGCTTTTCCAACCTCCCCATCGCGTAAACATGATAAGTGACTCTCATTCCCCTTTTCACCACCGTACCATCCGGTAAAATGTCGTCGTGAATGGCCTCCTTTGAGTCCATCGGCACCGGCGGGTACAATCTCATGCTTTCAGATAAAGCAGCGTGAGTATAAACCATGTTCTTCACTTCATCGTAAACAGGGGCTTCGGATTTTTCTCTGATTTCTTTCAGAAGCTCGTTCTCCACTTGTGGATTCTTTGATAACAACCAGAAAAACCATGTGAGAGCTGCCGAAGTTGTGTCCTTTCCAGCTAATATGATGCTTATAACCATGTCTGTAACGAAATCCTCGTCCGAATGGTTGGAACTCAGGAACCGAGAGAGCATGTCCACTGAATCAAGCGAAGCCTTCTCCCGGAGTTTGTTTTTCTTTTCTCTAACGATTTTCTTAGCGAATTCACGGACTTCTGACACTGCGGATCTTAGTTGTTTTTCAGTTCCTATGTTGAACTGCTTCTTAATTTTCCAGATCATGGGTACCGCGTGGCGGAACCTTTTGCTGCTGATTTCGGTTGCCTCTTCAAAAGCTTGCGCGAACTTTGTGGTCTCCAGAGATGGCGACAGGTATTCTGGGTCGAACCCAAATGCGATTATGCAAATGTTATCGAATGCGAATCTTTGAAGGATGTCTTGGAAATCAAGGACTCTGTTTTCGGCGGCGCTTGTAGCGAGAATAGGAACGAGTCGGTTGGACAGTTCAGTGTCCACGACGTGCTCGACGAATTTACGCAGAGACCTTGTGTTGAACTCATGACTAGCAACTTGCCTCTGGAATTTCCAGGTATTACCGTCGACGTTGAAGATTCCGTTGCCCATAAAATCAGTTAGGTTACTACGATAGAGGTGGCCTTTTTGGTAAATGGGGAAACGGGTCTTGAGAATGTGTTCCACGACGGCAGGATCGGCGGTGAAGACTTGTCGCTGCCCAAAGAAACGGTGGAGGGTGAAGGTGGCGGAGTGTGAGATTAGAAGAATATCGGAGAGCCATTGGATACGGCGATGCAGGTTGGCTATGATAGCAAGATGGGAACCAATCAAAGGATAAGATTTTGGGAGAGTAGCAGCTCTGTTAGAAGAGGCAGGTCGCTTCTCGTTATCGGAAGCTGAAGAAGGAGAAGCAACAGCAGCTCTGAGCAGCAACAACAATGGAAGAAGGAAGAAGAGGAAGAAGGGATTTATGAGTTGAAGAGACATAGCTGACTTTTTAACTTTGCTAATGCCGTGAGTAATTGTCTGGAAATGGAGCCAGTGAAGTGGCTATTTATGTGTTTTATGCCACATGCCGTACACAGAGAGACAGAGAGAGAGAGAGAGAGTATCAAGCGGATTCAATTCTTCAATTCTTCACAGTTAAGAATGTGAATCTCATTATTTTTTCTAATTTTCTTTTATTTCTTATTTTATTGGTACACTTTTTTCTTTATAATTTTATTTTTATAATTTAATTTATTTTGTAATTAACTTATTATTATAATCAATTTAAATATTTAATATAACAAATATTTATCAATTTATGCAGTTACTTCAAAACATACAAATGAAGAAAAATTATAAAAATTACTAAAAGAATCCATAATTATAATTTTTATCATGCATATTTTTTATTCTATGGATTGATTCCATTGTATTTGTTTGAATATTAAACTTTAAATTGTAACAAATTTATTGTACCAATGAATAACTCTATTGTTATTTAACTTCAAAAATATTAATCATATTGAATAATTATAAATAAAAATCTTCAATGAATTAATTACAAATAAAAATAAAGACTAAACACCCGATTACTAGGATAAAAAGTATGAGAAAAAACAAACTATAAGAATTAAAAATTTAGTTTAACCTTTTAATTATTTAATTCATATCAGTTATCAATTTTTATATCAATTAGTATTTAAAAAAAATGGATAAATCTCCGACTTCAAAATCGTGTATAACTCTTATCAGTCATTGTTTTATATCAACTAGTATAAAAAATAATTGTTGTCAATTTCAAATTTAAAATTCATGTATAACACATATAAATTTAAGTTTGAAATATGTATCAATTATTTTTTTATATACTATAAATTAATTAATTAATATTAAAATATAAAATCATAATACACAAAATGATTACAATGAGAATATATGTTATAAGTTTTAAATAGATTTGCAAATATTATGTTTATAAAAACTTTCACAGTTAAATTTATAAGTGTTATAGGTAAATATACATTTTCAAGTTAAATTTCAAACTTAAATTTATATTTGCAGATTTTATTATATGATTTTTATGCAAAACATATGAATTGTAACATATTAGTGATATGTTTTTTTATGAATATTATTGATATGAATTAGCTAGTTAAAATTAAAATATATAATTAATTGTGATATTCATTAATACAAATTTATTATAATAAAAATATATGTGATAAATGATATTTAAAAAATACATTATTTAGTATTTTTTTTAAGTTAACTTGAAATTAGCTTATTAAAAAGAATTAGATCTATATTTTTAACTGTAAAAATAATAATATTTAACGTGACGAAATAGAGGGCCGGCACCGAATAATTTTTGTCACATGCCGTCCCAAGATTCTATGCTTCATGGTATAAATCAAATTTTGTATTGGCGGAGGCAGACATTTATGTACGTGTCAAACATGCTAATACTATTTTAGTATGGAGAATTCTATGGTACAAATGTCAATTTTTTGTTGTATGTGATGCAGCGAAAACTGGCCCATTCATTTGTAAAGACAACCTAAAACCTGATAAGTCAAGTATTTTATTTTGTTGTATTGTTTTGTTCAGATAACCTATTTTAACTAACAAATCCTGCTTCCATCATCTTCTTTTATTCAATTTCTTTTCTTTTTTTGATGTGTGTGTTTATCTAAGAAAATTGACCATAAAAAAATAATTTTTAATCTGATTTTTGAATTTCAAATTTAGAAAATTACAAAACTAAAAAAAATCGTAATCATAACAAGAAAAAAAAATGTTTACATTTTTTTTTTGGACTAAAACCCATTCAAAATTATTTTTTATATTTCAAGATAGTTTTGACTAGATTTTTTAGTTTTAAAAAAATTATGAACTTTCATTATACTTTAAGAGACGTCAAAATATCTTTCTCATTTATTAATTATTTAAAAATAAATTATTTACTATTATTTTAAATTTTTATTTGCTATTTATTTTTAAAATTAAATAACCCTTTTAATTTACCTTTTTTTATAGCGAAAGTGATAAGTATAGTGCCTTGAATTCAAATGCATGACATTAAAGAGGAGAAAATTTCAAAATAATGTATCATTGTATCACTGAAGGTGTTGACTATTTTAATTTATTTTATGGTAAAACTTAAATCATAAGTTTTTATTAAATTTGATAGAAGTTTATTTAATTAGATTATAAATTTAATGATAATATATTTAAAACTCTATTTTAGTTACCTTAAATTCAAAAGCTGCTTGATAACATTAAAACTTTTAACACTAAATTTTAAGTGCTAAATTTATTAAATATTAAATTTATATCTTTTAAATAATTTCTTACTTCAAGTATTGGATTTAGTTAACATTTTAAAAATTTTATTAAAAAAATATTAAAATTCCTTAAATATGATTTTAAAATTTACATGCATATGCACAAGGTCTTTTAAAATAGAAATAATGTTGGATATTTTTATTTAAAATTCTTTTATTAAAGTAGGATAAGTTACTAGATATAATAAATTAGACAATTATCATTGAATGAATTCAATGAATTGCTATTTAATTTAATATTTAATCTCCGTAATTCAAACATAAAAAATTCAACTTTAAATACTAAATAGATTTTAGTTTTAACGTGAAAAAAAATTAAATCGTATATTTATTTATTACACTAATTTATTTGAACTGAGCACACTTTTTGTACTTAATTTATTCTTAATTAAATATTTTTTGAATGAATTAAATATCTTTTCACACTAAATTTATTTCAAACAAATATTTTTTTCATTCTCTCTCTCTCTCCCTTTCCCAATGCCAATGCCATCAACTTCTTCCAGTTTTCCTATCTTCCTGGAGATTTTTGGTAACTCTTCTTTGTCACCAGAACTTTTAACCTCTGTTGGATCTCAACCCAAATTGTCTCCAGCTACTGTTGCTATGGCCTCCAGTTATGGTTGTTTTGTCCTTGCTATTGGTCGTTGCTTCCTCTATTGTGCACGCAAGCTAGGAAGTGGTGAAGAGCACGGATTAAACCCAGGGGTGGGCACATTCTCTGTCAGTAGGCCAAATTCTCTAAAACGGTAAAATTTATAATTTGAACTTTAAATTTTTTATTTTTTTTTCTTTTAATAGAGTTTATTTTTAATTTTTTTAATTTAATTTCTGTTAAACTTTTAATTTAATCAATCTTTCTTTTTTTTTTAATATTATAATATATATTTTAAAAAATTAAGTGGATATTTGAGTCTCCACTGAACTCCATGTGAATCCACCACCGATTAAACCAGTGTTCGTGGAAAACTGATGCTTCTCCGCACCGATCCTCCATCGAAGCCACTGTTGTTTCTCCAAGAATTTTACAATTCTCATTTTCGATTGTATTCAATCAATTGCTTTCTTGTAATAAAGAGACTGTTCAGGGACTACATCCTTGAAAATTTTGCTCTGGTTGTTTACTGGTTAAATTTTTCTTAAAAAAATAAAATCTTCCACGTGTCATATATCTACTTGTGAAGATATTGTTGTATATAATACAACAAAAATATATTTGTATAGGAGCAACCTCCTTTTAGTATTAGTATTTTTCAACATATAAACAAGGTTGACAGTCATCTAACACCCATCACAGCAAGATGTAAATCTTTTCAATTTTTTATATCATTAATTTTTTAAAATTTTAAGTCGAGAAATATATAATTTTTTATTAAAATTTATTATTTTAAAATAAAAATTTTATATTTATTTCTCTCCTATTTAATTCACATCTTCAATTTCTTAAAAAAAAAAAAAAAAGGGGAATGCATGTTCATCATGTTGTTACAGTTCAAGTTCAAAATGTTTATAACTTTCTTGATTCGTTATTGGGAACGTCTACGTGCATAAGGATGATAGTCTTCTTTGAGAGTGTTATACCAATGTCAATTTCTATTGCGTTAATTTCATATGTTTTAAACTAGTCAAGTTAATTTCACAAAAATGTTATATATGCAAAATACCGGCAAATTGTGAGAGGATTATGTAATTATTATTTTTAGAAAAATACATTTCATCTGCCAGATATTTCTTTTTAAGATGAATTACTCTTCTGAAGTTTAAAATCGAGTATTTCAAATTTATGAACTATTTTAAAAAATGAGATAATTAAGAAAAGCATTAAATTTAATAAAAAGGAAATAGTTTATCTCAAATGTAAATTTTAGGGAATAATTTGTTCCAAATACAAACTTTACAAAGGTAAAATATATTTTTTCTTAAATATTTAAGAATTTGAAATAAATAAATATCGATATATTGAAGTTACATGTAATAAATAATTAATGTTTAAATATAATTTTAATTTTAAAAAATAAATAAAATGATCTTAGTTCCTTAATTTAAAATATTCAACTTTAATTCTCTTCATATGTTAATTGTTCAATTTTAATCCATTATTAAACTCCATTTTATTATTAATGAAAAATTCACATGAAATGATATTAACTGTTATTTGTAATGTGATACACCTTTATGATCTATTTATGTATTATTTTAGATATTTTGTTATTCTTTTTTTTCCCTGTTGGGTTAATGGATCTATTATATATACTAAATTAATTTTAAATAATTTTTAATTTTGATTTAATAAACTAACATGTATTTAATATTGTCAATACATAAATTTTACACAAAGTTATTAATAGAATTAATTACATTTAGGATTAACAAAAATTTTAAAACAGAAATACAAAAAGAATTTATTTACTAATAAAAAGTATTAAAAACATTGTATAACAAAATTATAATTATAATTTTTTTTAAAAAAAAACTGTCATAAATATAAGATAAATAATAACAAAAGTATGACATATAGGTAAAATTAAAAAATAAATTAAGAAAGTATGAATTTCATATAACTTCTTTTTAATTTGCTTTCTTTAGCGGGTATTTTTTTTTATCTTTATATATTAAAAATCGGTGTATCTTATTTTATTTTATTATTATCTCAATTTATTCATTTGCATTTAATTTATATTTTTTAATTAAAACTTATATTTTCAATAGTAAAAATGTTTGGGTAGTTGGACTATATCACAATCAACTTTCAAAATTTAGAATATAAGTTTTAAACTATACAAAATATTAGAATAAATATCTATTATTTACATAATTAATTGTTTTGTTTATTTACATATTTTTTTTATACAGTTTTTATATAAAATTTTTAGTCACCCATTTGTTTTCTATATTATATAATTAACAAAAATTAAAATTATATATATAATTTTAATTAAATACATAAAAATAAGTTTGAAATTATATGTAAAAATGATGTGATAAATTAATATATAATATTACTGTAATTATTATTTAAAAAGCTAATGAAAAATTGCCTAACTAAAAAAATAGTTAATTAAATGAACAATTTGTGCAAATTCTATTTTTTTTTATAGTTTAACACTTTAATTTCAAGTTTACAAAATTGATGGAGACTAAATTCAATCACCTCAAAGTAAAAAGTAATTTTTTTGTGTTTCTTTATTTTCAATATTAACTCTACCTAATATTAATATTAAAAATATTAGTAATATCATTAATTTTTTAAAGCTAATATTCAAATATAAAAGTATTAGTATACTTTTATATCAATATAATTTTTTATTTATAAATTATTTCTAATTATTTTAAATATTTAAATTTAAAATAATTTATATAAATAATTATAATAAAATATAATTATCACATGATAATATACGTAGAACTACAAGGATAATGCATTTTATCTCTCTAAAATTTATATTTAAAATAAATTATTTCCTAAAATTTATATTTGGAATAAATTGTCTTATTTTTTTAAACTTAACTTTCAATTTAATTATTTTTATTTTTTTGATATAATTTAAGAAAAAAATATCTGATTTTAAATCTAAGGAAAAATTTATCCTAAACATAAACTTTGTCAAATATTTTTTCCTTCATAACAGCACTATCAATTTTCTTTACATTTTTCAGTGACGTGGTTGTGACGTTGCCATTAATAAAACTATCAACTATCTTTACATTTTTTATTCAGGTGATGTGGTTGCGACGTTGCCTTCGGGTTGTATAATTATTTTATAACAATTACGTGTCCTCAGTTGCAACCTCAAGATTAGCATAATTTATCCTAACAGTAATTGAAGTTAATTCAGTAAAAACCCTTTTTTTCCCCACTTGACAAATGTTGGTATTACTTATTTACTAACTTTGATTTTCCTTTTAAGGATGTTCTCCCTCTGTAGCCACCATATTTGGCGAAGAAACTGTTAAGATTTACAGAACAAGTGCTTGCCATGGCATGACAGAGAGAAATATCATCTCAACCCTGTACCCTTTTATCATTAGGGCTGGACTAAACCCCCAAAAAAATTTAGTCGGCAAAACAAAAGGGCTAAACAAAACTCAGGGAAATGAAGGAACAAGCCACTCAAGCCAAAATTGACTATTCCTATCATGTACTGTATGATCTTGTTCCAAGCTGATCTGGAAATGCTGTGATGAAAACTGTGTCCTGATTCCCACAACCAGCTAGCAGCAAGCCAAAAGAATGAATCATCTTTGCCCAGCATTGCCTGATATAGACTACTAATGTTGTCAGATGCCGCATGATGATCTTGCATAAATTTGCAGTAAGTACATAAATCATATGCTAAAAACGTAGAGTTTAATTTAAATTAAAAGAGTTTTATTTTGAAAGAAAGAGAATAATTTTTTTTTAAAAGATAAAGTTTGAAAGAAAGAAGGTTATGTGATTAGTTTGTGTAAGACTTAAAGTCCTAATAAAATTTGGCAATTGTTTTTGTTTACTATATGTATACAAGCATGATGAAAGTCTTTTAGGAAGAAGTTGATGTTTTTTTATGTGTGCAAAGTGAGAAAGAAATAAAATTACGGTAAGTGAATTGTTTGAGAGAAAATTTAGTGGGATTTGAGTTTGTGAAAAAGAGTTAGAGTTTTATAATTTTTTTTTGTAGTTTATTATTGAAATTCTTGTTGATTCTCTTTTAGATTTTCCCTTTTGAGTTAGATATATTTCAAGAAAAATTATATATTTATTTTCATTGTTATTTTACTTGTCTTTTAAATTCTCTACAAATTTTTGGAATATTTTTCTCAACAGGTGATATTAGAAGCTTGGCTTGACTCTGCGCAAAGTTGTGATTTGAGATGGCAAAAATTCAAGGTATTATAAACAACAGATTTGGAGTGGAACTGCTTAATGGAAAGAGCAATTCAACTTGTAGCAAAGTATTGTGACAGATATTTTAGTGCAGTAAGGATTAGAGCACTAAATGAAAAGGAGAAGAAGCATGAGAATATGATAGATGAAGCTTGGGAAGAGATCGAGATGAAGACAATTAGTACTATCTGACTAAGTTTGACATCTAAGGTAAAATATAATGATTTAGGTGAAATTTGTGTTGTTGATCTATGAAAGAAAGCAAAAAAACTCTATGCATCAAAATTTCTCACAAATCAATTGTATTTAAAGAGAGAATTGTACCAATTGAGGATGGATGAAGGCACTTATATAAGAGACCATTTGAATTATTTTAACAAGCTACTATCCCAATTGATGGGTGGGAGTTACAGTAGAGGATGAGGATAAAGTTTTGTTGTTGTTGTCATTTTTTCTAAATTTTTATCATAATTTGATGATTGCATTGTTGATTAGAAAAGATATATTTAAAATGGAAGATTTAATTTCTACTATATTAGAGAATGAAAAGTTAAGAAAGCCTATTGGATAAAAGGCAATTGCTTGTGTAATTAGTGATAATCGTGGTCAAAATGTATATCGTAACAATAGCCCAAATAAAAGAGGGATTTATAGGTCTAGTTTAAGGTTGATGAGAGATTATACTGAGTATGAGTATTTTTGCTATCAAAATGTACATTGTAATGATTGCCAAATTGGGATTATTAAGATGTTTAATGACAGTAATGTGAATATAAATGATAATGGTTGTATGAAACATAAAGTGCATGATGATAGTATAAAGACTCTGAAATATGTGTCGGCATTGTAAAATAATTTAATTTCTTTGAATAAATTGAATGTTTTAGAATGTTAATATTCTATTAAAAGTGAAGTCCTAAAAATTATTAAAGATAATTTGATTATTATAAAAGGTAAAAGGACTAATGAGAGTTTGTATAAGTTAATGGAAAATACCATTGTGAGAAACGTAAATGGTGAAGCATACAATAAAGTGAAGATAGTGGAGCGTGAGACATTTCCTATAAAGAATGTGACTTTTGTAGAGGTTTTTACAAGATCAATTCCTATCGGCTTTCTAAAGTGAAGAGTTGTAGTTTACGTTGAAAAATCAACTAAGTTTTTGAAGAGATATAATTTAAGTCAATATGAAAAATATAGAGTTTGGTTTAAATTAAAAGAGTTTTATTTTAAAAGAAGTAGGATAATTTTTTTAAAGAAAAAGAGATAAAGTTTGAAAGGAAGAATGTTTTATGATTAGTATGTGTTATACTTAAAGTCCTAATAAGATTTGATTATTGTTTTTGTTATATATATATATATATATATATATATATATATATATAAGCATCATGAGAGTTTTTTAGGTGAGGAAGTTTGGTGTTTTTTGTGTGTGCGAAATGAGAAAGAAATAAAATTATGATAAGTAAATTATTTGAGAAAAGATTTGGTATAATTTAGATTTAGGTTTGTGAAAAAGAGTTAGAATTTGTAATTTTTTTTTAGTTTAATAGTGAAATTTTTATTAATTTTCTTATGATTTTTCCCTTTTGAGTTTAGGAGTTTTTCACGAAGAATTGTGTGTCTATTATTATTATTATTATTATTTTTATTCATCTTTTTAATTCCCTAAAAATTTAAAAGGAAGGAACTTATATGATTAATTTGCATTAGACTTAAAGTCCTACTAAGATTTGTTTGATACATATATACACATTTATGAGCATGATGAGGGTCTTCTAAGTAGAGGTAGCTTTGTGTTTTTAGTGTATCTTCGTGTTTTTTGTGTGTGCGAAGTGAGAAAGGAATAAAATTATGATGAGCAAAGTATGTGAGAGAAATTTTGGTATAATTGGAATTTGAGTTTGTGAAAAAGAGTTAAAATTTATAATTTTTTTTACAATTCAATAGTGAAGTTTTTGATAATTCTCATGATTTTTCCTCTTGAATTGAGGTGTTTTCCAAAAAATTTGTGTATATTATTATTATTATTATTATACGTCTAGTTAATTCCTTACAAATTTTAAAAGTGGATATTTTTCCTACCAAAAATTCAATAAGAGAATAGAAAGAATGCAATTAAGGATGAAATAACGAAAGTATAAAAAATTTCAAAGCCTCAAATGTGGTTGATGCTTGAAATATAAAAGCAGTTTGTTTTTAAAAACACCCAATTTAAACATTGTCAGGTTAATGGTAACGATTCTGTAACTTGATCTTTTAAACAATCGGGCATATTATCTGCAATCCTTGGTAAAGGTAGGTAATGTTTGATGATACACTATATGAAATTATCGGTGAAAAGAAAGAACAAAAAAAAAAAAAAAACACTTTTCTTTAAATGCATACCTTATTTTATCGTATCCTGGTTTTCCGTAATTCATGCAAGTGATGAGCTATATCTCGAACGAATTGTAGTCCGTCACTACCATTTCGAAGAGAATTCAATATATGCTCTAGAAGATGATGATCGGCTTCGAGTGCTTCAAGCCTTTCATTAAGGTCTGATACTTCGTTTCCAAGAGAAACTAAATCAACTTCTCTTTTGTACATGGAATTTTTTATTCCAACAGAGGCGACATGATTGTTTTCTTTACTAGGAGAGTAACCATCCCTATCTGATGCATCTAAGCCATCATGGTCAGTAAGATTTCCATTAGAAGTCTCTTCTTTCTCATCATTTAATTGAGGTGCTTCACCAGTAGAACTGTCCTCAGAATTTCCACGTGCACCATTAGGCATATTGGTGGAAACCCCATCAGAAGAAATTTGATGAAGCTTGTTCTCTAAACTTTTCAAACTTTGCAAGATATACAACTTTTCCTCTTCAAAATCAAAAGATAAGGCTTCGGCAGCCAAAGCTTCGTCATGGACTTTAGATACCTCAGTGATCTTAGGGTTAGAATACATGCCCATACAATCTGTCATGCAAGCTCTGCTCACACCTTGTTCTGTGATGTTCTCTCTCTTCAAATCATGACTTTCCCCATGCATATTCTCCACTGTAGATTCATCCATGTAGTTTAACCTAAAAAGTTCTAGCTCTGCTTCTAAATCTTGTACCTCCTTTTCCTTTTCTGCCAGTAGATCATTAGCTTTCTCCAGTTCATCCACATCATATTCTGCTTGCTCTTCCATCATTCTCAAATATTGAAGGGCCTCCATATGGAGTGCTGCCTTCTCTTCTTGCAACCTTGTAATCATAGCCATTGCTTCATTTGCAGCAATTGCAGCTGCATTTCTTTCTTCCTCCAGTTCCTTGTGTAAAGAACGTATACATTTGTTGTCATACTCAATTTGCCGTTTCAACTGATCAATAATAGGTTCTCCTTCAATTTCACTGATACTTACATCCATAGATTCAATACCAGACCCCACTGGGGTACATTTGTTGTCACACTCAATTTGCCGTTTCAACTGATCAATAATAGGCTCTCCTTCAATTTCACTGATACTACTGACATCCATAGATTCAATACCAGACCCCATTGGGGCTGACTTTTGTAGAACATGTATTCCATTTGAGCTAGAAGCACCAGCTGGTATCTCACTTTGGTGACATACATGATTTGCAACAATTGATGATGAATTAGACCCTTGAGGAAGAGAAATATGTGATGGCAACTGCTTCAGTTCCTCCTTTACTCTATCCACTTCCAGTGTACTCAGTTGTTCTGTGTCATTACCAGGTACTTCTCTTTCCTTGCTGGTGAGAGATAACTTACTCATATTACTCAAGTTGTCATCTCTTAGGTTTATAAAAGCAGAGTCATTTATAATTAGATCAATTTCAGTAGCATCTCCTGCCTTTGTAATAATCTTTGGATCTTCCTTGTGCTTTTCGGTGGATGCAGATTTCATATCACTTGCTTCAGTAACAACTGCAGCTGAAAACGTTTTGGAAAGCAAATGTTAGATTATTTTTTAAACAAACATAAATGAGGATGCATGGAGGGAGAGAGAGAGAGAGAGAGAGAGAGAGAGAGAGAGAGAGAGAGAGAGAGAGAGAGAGAGAATTGGTTACCCTTCTCCAGTGATGCCTCAGCAAGCGGGTAAGAGCCATCCAAAGTCATAAGCTCAGATAGTGCAGCAGGAAGGGAGTTTTCAGAAAGACAAGAATCGGTCCTACTTTCTTCTAATTTTCCATTAGACATTTTTACAGTGGCAGGTGATGGTGAAACCTCATCTAGGGAAATGAGCTTGGACAGATCAGAACTTGGTGACTTCTGAATTGCCTGCTGCCAATTAATTTCACCCAGATCATAGCCATTAGTAGCACCAGACCCCGGGAACTTTAAATCATGTTGCTTGCTGATTTCGGCCTCCACAAAAGGATCTAAAAGAGAAGGGGTGAAAATGGGGGAATTCTTGTCTAGCACTAAATTTGAATCACCCGGAAGACTTTTTGGTGGAATTACTGTTGTAGATTGAGCTACATGATCACTGTCATCTTCAATGATTTCATGAACTACACTATTAACATCATCATCATCCGAAAATGGAAACTCGGACTCAGAGTCAGATGTGAGTTTCAGCTCAGTGTATCCACCATGAGGCAATGAATCAAAACTGTTTTTCAGCTGGGTGTACCCAACCTGTTTATCCTTTATCTTGTTCAGGCTATCTCCATGTCTTAGACGGCTTTCCCTTGCTACGCGGGGCAAAGGAATATTTGGCTTGAGAATAGCTCTCCCCTGTGACTTCAATTGGATAGATTTTTGTGAATTCTGTCCTGACTTCCAAACCTTACCACAGCAAGTACATGGCCTTGAGTCAATAGAAGTCGTAACTAAGTCTCTGCTTAGCAACGAGCTTTGGAAACCACTTTCACCAAGACCAAACCCTAATTTACCTACCAACAACCTGTGGGTTTTCTGGTTGGCTTTAACTTTTGTAGTGAATGATAAGAGACAATCTTCACACATGCCATTGCCTTCTGCTACTTTACCGTGGATATGACAGGAGATTAAGGATGATATTTCTGATCTATGGCTGCTGCAAAGTAAATTCTGATAGAATTCTGGTTTTCCCCCACCGAAGATATACTCAAGCCTAGAGCAAAATATACAAGGTGCTTGCAATTCGCAATATCTCGCAAATTTTGTCAGAAAATATGACAGCACGGTATTGATAAGCAGCAGAAAAATCATGAACCACTCACAAGCTGCAGATGTAAGAAGAGAAGTAAAACCCTGTATCCTCTGTGTTTTGGCAAACGAAGTTTCATAACTTGCTGCCATCTCCTCCACAAATGATCTACAAATCCATGCAATTCCTAGTATGGCTAGTCACATATCAAACTTAGCCAATCAATTCAAATGAAAATCCGAACTTCAAACAGCCAATAAATAATAAGAGGGAAGAGATAAGTAACGAATCACAGAAGGAGAAAAGTAGGAGATTATGAAACCTACTTCCCAAAATGATCAAGAAAACGTTGTTTGACCCCACAAATTGTCAATTCCATGACAGAGGAGAACAAGACAACTAGAGTAACCATGAGAACATGATAGGAGGATAAATTCAAAGTTCTAAACCAACCCAACCGTGCATCATAAAGCCTTAATTAACCAACAACTACAAATTTAAATGCAAATCCACGCGCAAAATTAAATAACAGATAAACCAAAGACCTAACAAATTTAATTTTCGGGTCTAACAGAAACCAAATTTGTTAATGGCATTGAAGATGACGAGAATCCGAATGCGATGAACATTTCAATTACAACGTAAGTCGATTTCAATTGTTTGAAAAACACAATAATGCACAAAAATTACGTTATATTCATCCATCTTCAGCATTGAAAAGATAAAGAAAAAATGTTGGGTACCTGTTCTGCAGCTTGAGGAGAAAGAGGAGGAGTTACAGAGGCCCTTTCTGATCAACGATGGTAAAGAGTTTTCCAGAAAAAACAAATATGGTAACAATATGTCGGAGATGCAGAACAGAATTAAAAAAAAAAAATTCAAAAAAGCAAAAACCAAAATAGTAAATGAAAGAGAATATGGCGCGAATTAGAAGTAGGTCCATATCTAGGAGCCCGATTGACCGTTGAAACCAACTGCCTTTTATTTGTTAGCTAGCAAAACGTAACAATGATTGAAAAAAAAAATTGTTTATTTCATAAATATTTTTCATGTTAAACTGCGCATAGGTGAGTTCTATTCGATAAACCAATTAATTTTTGGGCGTGTGATATATATATATATATATATATATATATATATATATAAAAGAGTATAAATACATTATTCCTAATTTTTCTAAAAAAATTCATATTTATAAGATTTTTTACATAAAATTACGAATACTTTGAAAACATGTTTTAGAAACATTTTGAAAACAACTTTAATGGATAGAATTGTAACTTTTTTCTTTTGTATATTTGTTACATTCAACATATATATAAATTACAATATTTTATAAAAATTACCAAAAATTGAAACATTTTTTTTTATAAAAATGTGCAAATATAAAGAGTGCGGTGTCACCCTTAATTTGGTTGGAGCCTTTAATCCACTATCACATGTCGTTTCAATATATAATCTAGGCCAAATGGTTCATTGAAGCTTGGCTTTATGCTTAAAGCTGGGGAAGGTTGATTATCGGAATGCATTACAAACCCTTTTCCTTGAGGTGATCCTGCTCTCGCACCACAATGTAGTCGGTCTACAAATCCTTTCAGCTCAATGGCTGGCAGTTAGTGTGAGAAATTGTAAAAGAAAAATAAATAACTAATTAACTTAAACTATTACATTATATGATATCATATTTATATAAATAAATTTATTTATCAAATAATAACTTTACTTGATATTGATTGATAATCTATAATAACAAAAACTTCTAATCAAATACACTCATCACAAACTCTAACAAAGAAAATGGTAAGGAACAAATCTGAAATCCCAATACAACAATGACAACTTATATTGGGATGCAAGTAGGGACCTGCCTTGTTAAAAATCTTACTGAGCCAATTGACCTATCATTGTAGGCCCAGTTACAAGGCTCATGCCGCTAATGTGTACTAATAGTTTAAGTATCATTATAGGTCTAATAATCTAATCACTTGTTAAGTGGCCTAAATAACTTAATTGTCATGACATTTGTTTAATCTAATATAATATTCAATTAAACTATAATAGTCTAGATAGGAAATTCTAACAATCTCTTGTTTGAACAACATAGTATAACAAACGACAAATTGGATTATATTATCTGACCACAACAATGAATATCAACAATAATTATGACACTATTACAATCATAGGTCAAACATAAGTGTCCAATAATGCAAATCATCATATCTAATAAGAATGTTAATGTCATACATGTCTTGAATACTTATATTTCAATGATTAAAACAAAATGTGGAATGTATGAGAAACTAGATATACATATCAAAATGTGATCATATGTACATTTTTCACAAAATGGTTCATGCATCCATCTAAAATGTCAAAATAAGAATAAATTTCAACACAATAATAAGACATGGTCTAAATATTTCCATCGATATGCCATAGAACAAATGGGCATGGTTAATAACATCATACATACACATACATATGAAACATATGGCAATATCATTAACATTTTATTAATCTCAAGATAATCAATAACTCTAGTTCATCATTTTAATAAGAAACCTAAAGCTTCCACTAACCCTGAACACCAAAAGGGTTAGCCAAATTTATTTTAGTCACCTTTTCTTGAATAATTTAACACCTAAGCCTTTGGTTAGTGAACTTGCAAGCATATAATCCATTGTAACATGTATAATGCTTGCATATCTTCTCTTTAACAAATTAATACTTAATATCAAAATACTTTATACAGGTAATACTTTCATTATTATCTTGAGAACAGTTCACTATGACAGCACTATCGCAACATATGGTTAGGTTCTAGATATGTTCTTTACAACTCTAAAGCTAGATATCATATTCCTTAATCAAATAGCCTCATAAGTGGCTTAACAACATGCGACACACTCTGCCTCCATAGTAGAAGTTGTTATAATTGATTGCTTGACAATTTTCATGGTAAAACTCCTTTTATTATCATAAGATGTATTCAAATATCAACTTCCAATCATCTAGAAAATTCACAAAATTAGAGTCAAAATAGTCTACAACAATTAGATCACCAGATCTGCAATAGGTTAGTACAAAGATTCTTTATGCTTTATAGATATTCCATAACTTTCTTTGTAGCAGTTCAATGTTATTGACCAGGATTACTCAAATATCTCCCAAGTACACTAAAACAGTAGCAATATCAAGATATGTACATATTTAAGCATACAATAGGCTATCAACAATGGAAGTATACGGGATCTACTTTAATCCTTACATTATTTTGAGGACACTGGGCTTTAAAAAGAATTTTACCACTCTAGAAGGGTGCAATACTTAGAAAGCATATATAACACATTGAACCTTTTGAGTACCTTTTCAACATACAATCTTTGAAACAAGCCAAAAAGATCTCAAGATTTGTTAATGGATGCCCGACATGAAAAAAAAGGCATAACTAAGATCCTTTATATGTAAATAGTATATGCTTAGTCTTAATCATAAGGCTCATAACATTATTTTCAAGGAGAATATCATCAATATAAGACTAGAAACATAAATATGCTCATACACAACTTAAAACAGGTACATAGATCTATATCATTCTCCTTGAACCAAAAAGAAGTAATAATCTCCACAATCTTAAGATACCATTGCCTAGATGTTTTATTCAAATTATATTTATGAATCCTTTCAATTTACACACTAGTGTTCTTTACTTTTCTTTTGGAAATTATCTGATTAGTTCACACAAATAGTTTTAGGCTAATTGCTATTCAAGAAGGCTATCATGTATTTGGTGAAGCTCTAGTTCAAAATGAGCTACTAGCACCATAACAATTCCACATAAGTCTTCAATAAAAAAAATAAGAAAATTTTCTATAATCAATGCCTTCTTTCTGAATATGGCCCATTACCATTAATATGGCTTTATACCTCTCAATCACCATTTGAGTGTCATTTGGTCTTAAAGGCCCTTTTGCATCCCGTAAGCTTGCAGCCAATAGGTAACTCTATATGATCTCACACATTGTTATGGATTATTAAAGCAATTCATCATTTACTGCCTTCATCCATTCTAAAGAACTAGGACTTAAAATACCTGATTGACAACTGGTGAGATCATTACCATCATTGATGTCAAATTCATGCTTCTATAGGTATAGCACATAGTCATTAGTAATATATGATATTTGAGCCATCTAGAATTTCCTCAAGGGTACTTTATTTGCAGGACTTGGTTTTTTTCTACTAATAGTGAAGCATTAAGCTCTTTTAGTTTCTACAATTGGTTTTACTATATGTTATATCATATCATCTTTTGAATATGTTTGGTTTATCTTCAACTAGTAACGACGCTAATGGAATAACAAATTGTACCTCTTTAAGTAGATGTTACATGATCTTTCACTCCTATTGTTAACCAATCCTTTAAATATACAGAGTGAGATACTTCAATTACCCTGGTGGTATGGATCGAACAATAAAATCTACTACTTTTGTAGCCATTACAACATCCAACAAAGTGGCCATTAACAATCTTTAAATTAAGTTACTCAATAAATAGATCTATGATTTCACTTTAGCCTTGTAACCTTAGACATGGAAATGCCTAAGACTAGGTTTTTCCCATACAACAAATCATACAAGATTTTAGGTGTAGACTTACTATGGACTTGATTTAGTATATACACCACGATCTTTAAAGTATTACCCTATAAAGTTTGGTAAAATTGAATGCACAAACATGCATCCGATCATGTCCTTGAGTGTGTAATTCCATTTTTATCAAAGTTAACACATTTGATTTTCTTATTATTTTTTGAGTTCAATCTTAACTTGAAACGCCCTAAAAGAATTTAAGGATTCCAAATTTTTAGTGGATATTTCCACGTTGTTATTGATCAATCACTAATAAAGGTGAAATATTAGTATCCACTTATTGTTAGCCTAGCTATTATGTCTTTTTCAATTTTGATGTTGAAAAATAATTTTATTTGATGTCACGATCTAACCATATGCTTTTAAGTATTTGTTTATTTTACAGACTTAAAGTTGATCAGGTGGCACTCAAGATATCAAAAGATCCAACCTAGTCTTAGGATTTATTAAATTTGTTAGCCTAGGTCATCCTAGGCATACATATTTCTTATTTTTGATGTTGAAAAATAATTTTTAATCAATTTTTCACATTATTATTTGATATTATATTTCACTGTTTATTTCAATTTGTTTTACAGGTTTCAAAAGTATACAATTGTGATTCAAGAGATCTAAGAATAGTTTCAGGAATTATTTTTATTTCAATAAGATCTTTTGTAAATGAGTTCAAATGATATTTGATCCAAATATTTTAACTAAACAGTGAGGTAGAAAAAAATACTTGAAGAAAAAAAAATTTATAAAACTGTTTTTCACTTCATACATCAATTTACACATCAATTTTTGTTTTTAAAATCTATATACATTGATGTTCACATTAATTTGTCAAAGAATAGTTTTTAAACAGTTTTTAAAATTGTTTCAAACTGAAGGTTGGGAAAAACACTTACTTCGATGCAGTAATCGATTCAAAATATATGAATAACAGACCGAACTTCAATTGCCACACCGATTAATTGGTTGTAACCACTCGCAATCGGAGTCAAAATTGATGCAATAATTGAAAATCCGTTATTTTGTTACAGTAGTTACAGTAGCCTAATTGCCTTCACTATTTAAATGATTTTTCATAGTTTTTCTACACAATTCAAGCGTGAAAACTTCTGATAAGAAGAGCTAAACACGCTTTCTCTCTACCTCATCAAATTTCTAAGATTTGTTCAAGAGTTTTGGATCAAAGATCAATTGACTTCATGTTAGTTTGTTTGAAATTTTCATCTTAAACTTGCGATATTGTATTTCATACTCTTTCTTATTCTATTTCATTTTTTGAGATTTCTAGGGATTTAGAAATCTGTATAGGTTAGTAAGAGCTTGTCATAAATCTTGTGTTTTTGTTTAGGTTTAGAAGAGCCTGTTATAATTCTTCTAAGTTAGTAAGAAGCCTATATAATTTCTTGTATTTGATGTAAACTGACATTTCAGGAGCCTGATAAATCTTGATAGTTTTCCTTCAATTAAAAAAGTCTTTCAGTTGAGAAAGATCAAGTGGAGTAGACTTGAATTATGATTTCAATTCAAGTCGCAATTCAAGTTGAATTACTTTAAAAATTTGTGTCCTAATACTTACTATTTTACTGGACACAAATATGTTTACTGCATTATTATTGAATCCGAATACAACACAAAGGCATATATGAATTCTCCAATGAGAAAAGGGCAAGATCTAAAGTTTATTAAAATTTTAACTCTGATTATTATTTTTAGGGACCTGATAGAATTTTATAGGATCTTTTGTAAGTGTAATCTAATTAGTTTTTAATCAAAATAATTTTCTAAAATAGCTAATTTGAGGAAAAATAAATCACAATAAAATGAGTTTAAATCAAATATTTTCTAACTATATTTTCTATGCATTCTCACAATTTTTATAAAAGTTATTTTTCACTTTGTGAATCGATTCACGAATTGATTCAAAGAAGGGATATTGTGGAATTACTAGAATTAATTCATGAAGAAAATTTTTTGAAAATGGTTTTACTGAAACATTTGAAAACATTTTTAATCAATTATGCAATCAATTCATGCATCGATTCGATCATGAATTTCTTCATGATTTTCATAAGCTAAATCGATTCACAAATTGATTAGTCAGTTATTAGTTATGTTAGCCTTAGAAGTTATTAGACTAGAATACTCTAAGCTACACATTAGTTTTAATGTTGAAAAACAAATTTTAGTCATTTCTATTTAATGTTGAAAAATATATTTGTGTCATTATTTGATATACTATTATTTGTTACTGGTTTCTTTTTGATTTCAAGTGATATTATTTTAAGGACATCAAGTTATTTACAAGAGTTTGATGCAAGAAGATTTTTTAGAAATTTATTTTTGATTTTATTTAGGATTATATTGTAAATAAACTTATATAATATTTGATCCA
>JANHAO010006750.1:0-20937 GCA_026873985.1 Saraca asoca
GGATTATATTATAATATTATATTATAATGTAATATTATTTAATATTAAAGTAATACTATATTTCTCTTGGGCTTTATTAAAGTTACAATACATTGGGCTTAATTATTGATATTAGTTAGACTAAGTGAATAACTTAAGCCCATAAGTCTTTCCACACTTTTTGTTGGACTAGGACTCTCAGTTGGACTAGGCTTAAGTCTTTTCTCACTAAACCCTGGAGCTATAAATATAACTTTTAAGGAGTAGTAATATATACATATAGATATATGCAAAAGGGTTTTTAAGAAAATGGTTAAGAGCTCCCAGAAAAATAGAGAGATAGGCATCTCCTAGCAGAGAGGCAGTGAGAGAGGTTATTCCACTCAATAACACAAAAGTGGTGATCAAAGTTTTATCATTCTTGTGTGTGAATACCATAGAGATGCAAATTCATCAATCTATATTGGTGATTTCTACATCAAATCGCAATATCATAAGGTATAATCTTAACTAACTAATTTATGTTTTACACATGGATCCTGAGTGGGTTTTGAAATTTTTAATTTTTCATTGTGCTGGTTGCATCGAAATCCAATAAATGGCACCACTCGAAATATTGTATGAGAGGATATGTAAATCTCCAATAGGTTTGTTTAAGCCTAGAAAAGTGAAGTTAAAAGGTAGGATCTTGTAGTAGATGCTGTTAAAAAAGTACAATTAATTCGTGATCAAATGAAGGCAGCTTAAAATTAACAGAAGTCATACTTGAATAATAAGAGAAAGGACCTAGAGTTCGAGGTTGACGATCAAGTGTTTCTCAAAGTGTCCCTTATGAAAGAAATTTTGTGATTTGGCAAAAAAGGGAAGTTAGCACTATGATATGTGGGACCATTTAAAATTATCAAATGTGTAGGAGCTATAACATATCAATTAGATTTACTAACTAAAATACAAGGAATCCATCCAGTATTTTATGTCTCCATGTTAAGGGAGTATGTTTTGAATAAATCCCATATCATCAAAGAAGAATTGATTTAGCTAGAAACCAAACTGACTTATAAAGAACCACTAATAACTATTCTTGATGGGCAAGTTCAAAAGTTAAGATCCAGAGAGGTTCCGATCGTTAAAGTAATGTAGGGATGACACAATGAACGAGAGGTTAGGTGGGAATTAGAAATTGATAACTAAGAAAAATATCCTCGATTATTTGGTAAGAGATAAATATAATAATTATTTGCAAGGTATTGCTTGCAACAGTTGATTATCCTAGTTAAATTACTATCGCCATCCAGAATTCGAAGATATATTCTTTTTACGATGAAGAATTGTAATATCCCTATGTTTTTTAAAATTGATTTTTGAAATAAAATGACTTTTTGGAAAATCCAAAAGGGTATATTTAAACATTTTGAAAATTTGGAAACTATAAATTTGGGTTGCATAAAAATATGATTTTAATAATAATTATTTTAAATAATAAATAAATTGTTAAATGATTGTTTTATATATTTTAAGAATAAATTATTTTAAGTATTAAGTAAGAACTGGCTTTATGTTATGATAAGAATTGTAGTTTAAGTTTTATTAAATATTATTAGAATTTTATTTAATTAAATATTATTATTTATGAAAGCATATTTCAAAAACACTTGAGGGTTATTCCTTCTCTTTGATTGTGAATTCTATAGTTTTATGAACCATGGAGTGACCAAGAGCAAATACGAAGATAAGTACAATGACTAAACAACCACTGCAATCTTAACTCCTGCTAATAGTTTAGCACATTCTTTGTTGTTCTTATGGGATCCTGAAGGACAAGGAAATTTTACATGTTGCTGTCAATTAGGTGGCTTGTGAACTTTTGTCACTCTCCACAATGCTTTCAAACTAATAGGTTTCATGTTATGTTAATTTGAACTTGCTCGATCTGTTCAATTATGACCTTATAATGAAATAGCATTCTTGGCTCCAATTGCTCTTCACAAAAATATATATATATATATAAATTTAAAGCTTTACGTGATTTCATTTTGAGTAAAAGGAAAGAAAGCATGGAGATGAAATAACTCACTTAAAATGCCTTTTAAAGGATTACACGATATGATGGAATCAAATAAGCCCTTATTGAATAAATATTTAGCCATTTGTGAACCTTTAAGTACTATCTTATTTAATGTTTGCTCAATTACTCTTTTACCTGCAAATGCAATGTAGGCATTGGGTTCAGCAATAATGATATCCCCCAACCTACCAAAACTAGCAATTACTAATTCATGATATGGCATGTACAGAATGAAAACTTCATTCTCATTTCTATGAGAATTTTTATGAAAGCCTTTCATTTGCTTCTCTTCGATGGAAGTTTTATTTTCCTAGAATGTATCCTAATTTTTGGTAAGTTCTTATTTGAAAGGTTGCATTTAACCACTGCAATCTCGACTCCTGCTAATAGTTTAGCACACTCTTTGTTGTTCTTATAGGGACCTGAAGGACAAGAATATTTTACATGTTGGTGTCCTTCCCTTTAAGGCAGAACGCTCCCCTCCTAATGCATTTTTACATCCCATAACTTTGGTAGATTTGTCAATCCCATTCATCTTTGGCACAAGAGTGCTCGATCAGTGAGCTATTATACACTCTTTCAAGGGTGACTACTTCTAAGCAAACCTCCTAGTTGTCTCTACATCCCTACCTCTAATACTCCTTTGTTCTACAGTCTAAGGCTATTTAAACTAACCAATTAAAAATTCTCAGATGTACTAGCACCAGCAAATGCATCAAAGATGTAGTCATCAATTCTCACAAGAGGCCACAATTACCACAAGCAAACATATTAATGACAAGGAATGCAATTATACTACTAATACTTTACTTGCTCTACTATTTTGCCTAAGCCTGGCTGGGGAAGAATTACGAGGCATAAAACAAAAAATAATGTGAATTAGAGCATACTATTATTTCATTTCAAAAAAATCCTCCATTAATGAAAAAACAAAATCTTTCTTTATTATTAATATTATTTTTTAATATTCTTTATTACTTTTAAATAAAATAAATAAAAAGTAAATAAAAAGAGAAAAGTAAGGTAAAGCCATTCCATTTCGACAAAATACCTATTTTATGGTTTTTTTTAATCGATTCATAGGGTCTTAACAAGAAAATTCCTATTAATAATAAAGAAGATAATAGGAAAGCTGTATTACATATACCAATAAAAAAATGACACAAATAAAGAAAATAGAAAAAGTTAAGTATATAGAGAATATTCAATAGGCCTGTAACGAATAATATAAAGACGAGTGAGCCGACTTAATATTTTGGCATTATAACCACAAAGAAGATCTTTCAGATTTCTATATTTTTCCTATCTTGAGAGAAGAGTGAAATCATAGGATTAAATGAAAAAAAATTCAAACTATTATACATATCCATTAGAACTAAAATTTGGGTATTTCTATTTGAGTCGTATAAGATGAAATTTCACATATGACTCACAGAGGGGGGAGACTCCTTAGTTTACCTATCTTAATAAAGTCTATGATTGATTTGAAGAACATCTTGAGATTCAAGTGATTGCAAATGATATAACTAGCAAATACGTTCCTCTTCATGGGGTCTTAATCAATTCATAGGAAGAATCCTAGAACAAAATGAGAGTTAGCTAACTAACTTCTAGGACAGACATAATTGTTTATAAATGACCCATGTGCCATAAATGACCTACAAATAAGAAGAATCCTAGAACAAAATGAGAGGTAGCTAACTAGCTTCTATAAGAGACATAATTAATTACATTGTTCTCTGTAGCTACGCCACCCAAGTAATTAAGAACCTAGGGGCATGAGTCATATATTCCATGAAGTGACATTCTTGCCAAGGTTGTATATCTTTTTTTAGTCTACTCAAGTCTAAACCATTGGGAACCCTTAGAGGTTCTAACCAGAGAGCACGCAGATCCCAAAAACACATAGTTTTGCCCTTAAAATAACTCCTCTAGTCAAAGAACGCATTAGATATTTACCTAAACCAGTTGGTCCTTGAATAGTGACTAAACAATTATTGCTTCACCTCTTCCTTCCACAAAGCCAAGCAGTAGCATCATCGCCCAACCAGTCCATATCACCAAACCACTAGCCATGTCACCTATTTGCTGCAATCATGCTATTCATCAGGTTCAACTTAGCACCACCAACAGGCCAAAGATCACTCAATTAGGCACATCCCAAGTTTTGGCAAGCCTTTCATTAGCTCAAGTGAGTTATAATTTCCACTTCATGATAATGAGTAAGTGAATCTCTATGCTGAATTCAACTATAATTTGAGATTTTTCTTAGGTTGTAATTGTGAATCCCTAGCATATTGTGACTAATTATGCTATATTGTATACGGGTTTAATTGTGCATGTTGATTTCTCTTTAAAAGCTAATTGTGATAGCAATAAATCCCTATAATTAACCTATAACTTTGAAGTGAAAACCCTTCAATTTACTTGAATTGGTTTTCATAATCTAGAGTGAAATTTTCCCAGCATTGTACTAGGGTGACTAAGGGCTTATTAGGGCTATATAATTGGATCCAAATTGTAGGTTGAACCCCAATTACAGCTATCCATCATTTGGAAATAGGATTCAATTCCAAGGTTCACTTGAGGTAAGTATATAGCTCACTTTCTTATATATCTATATTTTATGCTATTCTTCTTTACATATCTATATTAAGCAATATTAAATTTTTGAAAATAAATGAATGATTAGGAGGAAGTTTTATGGACAATTTGTTATGTGTTTATGATTGTATTGTCTCTTGAAATCAAATGTGATATTAGCACTTGCTTGATTGATTGTTGTGATGGGATTGTTCTTGAAGTAGTTTGATGGTTCCAATGATGTTACTTTTATATGTGTATGGGGGTGTTGAGACTTACTATGTAATTGATATAGTATGGCTTCTCGAAATTGGACAAGATACTAGAAAATGGCTATGTGCCTCTAGCATTGTTGTTCCTTAAATATAGATTAAGCATTATGATTGTATGTGGGTATTTATAGTGACACTGTTCTTGAATATGAATGAATATTTTCAATGGGATGTGTTGAAAAGTATTGATGCCTTTCTAGCATAGTTTCAATTTTTTGTTAGGAATGAGGAAAATTGGCTTATGAAAGCCTTTGTCTAAACTAGTATAGTATATATAGAAATGATTAGTTAATTGTTTGAATTATAAGTTAATATGATTGTCTTGTTAATTGATATTTTCATTGGAAGTTGGATCCATTGGGCAAGTTCTTCAAGGAACTTCCAAATGCTCTTGAAACCTTATATTGACATAGCCATGAAATCAGTGGAGAGATAAAGGCAGTTAAATTAGTGGAGCAATAAGGTGATTGGAGAATCAAAATTGAATTTTACATTAAAAAATGGTTGTTGCTTAAAAATTTTTACTCATGAATCCAAATTTCAATTCAAGGTGATAGGTTCCTTGTGTTATTTAGTAATTGATCATTGAAATTTTGTATGTGATAGTTTCTTGTTCATAGGAAAATTGCCAAGGGTTTCCCTTTATGGATTGATTGAAATTGTTTGTGGAAGATATAATTGATTCTCATACATGGATGAGTTTTGTAGTTGATTGTTGGTTCATGCCAACTTTGAATCTAATTTACAACTCTAGCATTGGATTAGGTTTCTTTGTTTAGGTTGATAGGTTATGAAATGAGGGTCAATGGAATTGTTTTGTCAAATTTGATAAAATGTTGAAAACTTTGAGTAATCTTGGCCTTTCATATGTTTAACATTTAAATTGAAACTTTCTATCTCTTGGTTTACATCCTTTAGGTCTTTCTTAGTTTTTACTAATGCATCATAGAGTTTAACACACATATCATCAACCTCATCATTGGTTTCATCATCATCACTGTCATCATTAATAGAATTAAGCTTATCTCTAGAGTAAAAGATAGATTGGTTTCTAAATACCTTATCATCTTCATCAAGTTTGGCCATGAGGCAGAGCAATGCTTCTTCCTCTATTTCTTCTTCTTCTTAAGAATCAATTTTATCATCTTCCCAAAAAGCTAGGTTGCCTTTCTTATGGGATGTCTTCCTCTTCTTTCTTTTCTTTTCCAACTGTTTCTTCAAGTATATAGGACAGTCAAGTCTGAAGTGTCCAATCTTTTTGCATACAAAGTAGGTTGACTCATATTCATTTTTATTCTGATTCCTTCTTAGTTGATCTACCTTCCTTTTTCCTTTATTCCTCTTTTCTTTAAGTAATCTTAGTTATTTTTTGCTTAATAAGAATATATCATTTTCTTTATCTTCACTTTAACTACTATATGATTTTTCTTCATCAAATTTAGCTGTCTTTGCAACCTTTAGTGCTAATGTTTTCTTCCTTTTATCATCACCATTTTTTTTATACCTCTTAAGTTCTAGCTTATGCTCATCTAAATTCCTATAGAGCTCCTAAATTGTTGGTATCCCCATCTTTACTGACTCCTTTATGGCTATCATTCTTTAGTGAGAGATTTTAGAATTTTATACACTAAATCTACATTGTCAAAGGTTTTTCCAAGTAATATCAAATGGTTAGTTATAGTAGTGAATCCTTGAATGAGATCTCTAATTGATTCACCCTATCCCATCTTGAACATTTCATATTCTGAGACTAACACATGCACTTTAGATGCTTTAACCTAAGTTGTGCCTATAAGTGCTACTTCTAAAGTGTCCTAAATCTATTAACAGTAATGTAGTTAGAAATCCTTTCATATTCATTAGGGGAAAGTGAGTTAGAGATAATCTATTTAACTTTAGAGGCAAAAAGGTGTTTCTTCCTTTTCTTTTTTGTCCATAAAGACTTAGGCGTAGGGTTTATAGCTCCATTTATCAGTGTTTGTGGTGGATTATAACCATCCTCTATAATTTGCCTCATCTCTTTATCAGTGGCTTCAATAAAATCTTTGATTTTTTGTGTTCAATAGGTATAGTGATATCCATTAAAACTAGGTAGCTTGTTCAAGGGTGGACATTTAGGTAACAATATAAAGTTAAAATTCATTATCTTTCAAAAATAAAGAGTATCAAGAGCCAACACTCTAATACCACCTAAAGGTCCTAAAAAATATCAAGATCTTGCCTTTTTTTTACATTTGTAAAATATTCTTTTGGATTTAAGATTGGATCTTTGTTTTACAAGGTTTTTTAATAAAATTCTATTGGAGGATTAGGATAATATTAGAGTCACTAATATAATTAGGAATTTAATTATTGATTAATCAAGTTAAACCAGTTCAACAATTAATAGGATTGCAATAAATTTAGGAATGCAGTAAATAAAAAATGTAATGAAATAGCAGAAAGTAAAATGTAGAAAGATAAATAAAAACACTAGAATTTTAAAGTAGTTCAACTTAAACTAAAACCATAGTTTAAGTCTATATCCATTGGATCAATCCTCAACTAAATGACCACTTTTATTAACCACAAGAATTAACTAGGCTCCTACACACCAGTTTACAACACAAGACTTTCCAAGTCTCTTGCTAACCTATTCTAACACAAGAAGACTAGGCTCTTACCAAACTAGAACACAAGATTTAGTTAGGCTCTTGCCAACCTAGATACAACAATTCTTTTATCTCAATAGACTATGATCAACCTCATAACCTAGAGATATTCTAAGAATTCAATACACCTTTAACTAGCTATAATCAACCTTACAACTACAGAAGATACAAAGAGAAGATCAACCTTTTCCTTTGTATCTCTAATTCCTATCAACCTAAAAATCTAAAATAGAAAACAAGAATAGGTAAAGAAATACAATACCAAGAATTGAGATGAATATCTCAATTATCTAGCTATAAATTCCCTTCAATTAAGATTCAAGATCCTTTAAATTGTGAGATCTAATGAGATAGATGATAAATCTGCTTTCACTCTAATAGCTTTGTGTTTTCGCACTTGAAGAAATATAATAGATGTGTAACTAAATGAGTTTGAAATAAGGTTAAGGGCATTAATCAATTTAAGTAAATTTTCATAAGTTTTTCAATGAATCAATTTGTAAATCGTTTTACATAGTGAAAAATAGTTTTTATAAAACTTGTACTTGTGAAAGAACATTTGAAAAACACTTTATTTAAACTTGCTTCAAGCAGTTTATTTCTACCTCAATATATTAATTTTAATAATCTTGCTTGAATCAAATTAAATTAGAATTCACTTACAAAAAATCCTAGAAAAAAATCAATAAACACTAAATCTAATGTTAGATTTCTTGATATCTTAAATGCCACTTGATTAATTTGCATCTGCAAAATGAATAGTTACTAGAAACACATAGTTAGATCATGACATCAAATAAAATTATTTTTTAACATCAAAACTGAAGAATATATGCTAATAAGACTAACAATCTCTCCCTTTTTGATGGTGACAAATAATTTTAGATAAACATCAAAATATGTATACAATGAAAAATTTTAAATTGAAGATCTTTCTGTTTATTCCCCCTTAAGTCTATATTCTTCCTTTAAAATCTTATCATTCTCCCCTTGTTTATTTTCCTTATATAAAATCCCATCATTCCTTTAAAATCTTATCATTTTCCCCTTCTTTATTTTCCTTATCTGAAATCCCATCATTCTTTTGAGATCTTATCTAAAATCTCATTTCTCCTCCTTTTGGTACATCAAAAAGCAATAGAAAAGCAATAGTGCCTCATCAAAAATGTAATAACAATGTTTAAAAATCAAATCATATAATAGGGGTAAAGGAATTAAGGGATAATTCGTAGCTCTATTGTGGTACTAATCTCCCCCTAAGGTAATAATTCTACTTTATTTTAAACTTATTGCATGAATCATTTTATTTTTGCATATATCATGTTGTAAATTGATTCTAGAATTAATTCAAGAAAATTTGAATAATAGTTTCAAAAATTTTGGAACAGTTATCGAAAGTTTGAAAATCTTGATGAATCAATTTCTCAATCAATTCATAGTGTAAAATTTTGACTAGTGAATCAATTCAAAAACTCACAAGAAAACTGGAAAAATTTGAATCGATTCAGAATTTGATTTAAAGAATCCTAAAATCAGTTTTCATGCATTGTTGTTTCAAAATTGTCAATATATGATATATTTATCAGCAACAATCAATTTAACACAATTTATACCTCAAATCTCATATTGAGTACCTGCAAAACAAACTTAGAAAAAATCTCCAATGCCTAAGTTAGAATTTGCAAAGGTAAACACATAAGCATAAAAGATAGGTAGGTATCAAGATATACCAAAAACTCTTGTGCTAAGAGCAACTGCTATCCAACATCATGAGTTGCTTTTATTTCTCCCATACAGACCTATAAAATGAAATTATACTTGCATTTGTGGTACCTAATGGATTTTGGGTCCATATTGGTTAGGAAACATAGAAAGATAACCTTTAGGTAACCATACAAGTTTCTCATTTGGTTTTAGCAAATATATTCCATTCCTATAAGGACAATGCTTAATATGATGTGCCTTTTGATTGTAGTAAAAGCATGTAATGCAACTAAATTTTCTTTTTGGCTTAGCAGTCTTAGATCTTTTCTTTGATCTCTTATTAGTTTGCTGTCTATATCCTAAACCAATTTTATTTTGGAAACCACTCTGATTTTATAGCATATCATTTAATCTTATTTTGTTATTTGTAAATTCTTGTAAAGCCTTGGTCAATGTGTCTATCTTGAATTTATAGACTTCACATTGAGCACAAACTTTACTTTCATTCATTACCTTTTCAGCCAAGAGGTTTAAATCATGGTTTTCTTTTTTCCAATTGATTGATTCTCTCAAGCAAACTTTCTTTCTCTTTGTTTATGTGATTTAGGTCCTTTTTAGTTTTCACTAATGCATCATAGAGTTTAACACACATATCATCAACCTTATTATCACTATCATCATTAATAGAACTAAGCTTATTTCCAGAGTAAAAGATAGATTGATTTTTAAATACTTCATCATCTTCATCAAGTTTGATCATGAGGCAGAGGAGTGTTTCTTCCTCTATTTTTTTTTCTTATGAAGAATCAGCTTTATCATCTTCCTAAAAAGCTAGGTTGCCTTTCTTATAGGATGTCTTCCTTTTCTTTTTTTTTTCTTTTCTAGCTATTTCTTCAAGTATATAGCCAGTCTTTTTGCATTCAAAATAGGTTGACTTATATTCACTTTTATTCTGGTTCCTTCTTAGTTGATCTACTTTCCTTTTTCCTTTATTCCTCTTTTCTTTAAGTAATCTTAGTTGTTTCTTGCTTAATAAGAGTATATCATTTTCTTCATCTTCACTTTGACTACTGTCTAATTTTTCTTCATCAGATTCAGCTTTCTTTGTAGCCTTCAGTGCTAATGTTTTCTTCCTTTTGTCATCACCATTTTTCTTATGCCTCTTAAGCTCTAGTTCATGCTCTTCTAGATTCCCACAAAGCTCCTGAATTGTTGGCATCCCCATCTTTAGTGATTCCTTTATAGCTGTCACTTTTGGCTACCATTCTTCAATAAGAAATCTTAGAATTTTATGCACTAAATCTACATTGTCAAAGGTTCTTCCAAGCAATATCAAATGGTTAGTTATGGTAGTGAATCTTTGAATGAGATCTCTAATTGATTCATCCTTTTCCATTTTTAACATTTCATATTTTGAGACTAACACATGCACTTTAGATGCTTTAACTTGAGTTATGCCTATATGTGCTACTTCTAAAGTGTCCCAAATCTGTTTAGTAGTAGTGCAGTTAGAAATCTTTTCATATTCATTAGGGAAAAGTGAGTTGGAGATAATCCATTTAACTTCAGAGGTAAGAAGGTATTTCTTCCTTTCCTCTTCTGTCTATAAAGACTTAGGCTTAGGTTTTACAGCTCTATTTATCAGTGTTTGTGGTGGATTATAACCATCCTCTACAATTTCCCACATGTCTATATTAATGGCTTCAATAAAGTCTCTGATTTTCTGTTTCCAATAGGTATAGTGATGTCCATTAAAACCAAGTGGCTTGTTAAAGGGTGGACATTCAGGTAACAATGTAAAGTCAGAATCCATTCTCTTTAAAAAAATAAAAGTATCAAAAGCCAAAGCTTTGATACCAACTGAAGGTCCCGAAAAATATCAAGATCTTGCCCTTTTTTACATTTGTAAAATATTCTTTTGACTTTGAAATTGGATTATTATTTCACAAGGTTTTTCAATAAAATTCTATTGGATGATCTAGATAATATTGGAGTGACTGATGTAATTAGGAATTCAATTATTAATTAATCAAGTTAAACCAGTTCAGTAATTAATAGGATTGCCATAAATTTAGGAATTTAGTAAATCAAAAATGCAGCAAAATAACAGAAAGTAAAATGCAAAAAGATAAACAAGAATACCAGAATTTTAAAATGATTTAACTTAAATGAAAATTATAGTTTAAGTCTACATCCACTAGATTAATCCTCAACCAGATAACCACTTTTATTAACCATAAGAATTAACTGGGCCCCTATACACTAGTTTACAACACAAGACTTTCTAAGCCACTTGCTACCCTATTACAACACAAGATTTTGACTGAGCTCCTGCTAACCTAGAACACAAGATTTAGCTAGGCTCTTATCAACCTAGATACAACAATTCTTTTATCTCAACAGATTATGATCACCCTTATAACCTAAAGATATTCTAAGAACTCAATACACTTTTAACTAGCTTAATTAACCTTACAACTAAAAAAGATACAAAAGGAAGATCAATATCTTCCTTTGTATCTCTAATTCTTATCAACCTAGCAATCTAAAATAGAAAACAAGAATAGGGAAAGAAATACAATACCAAGAATTAAGATGAATATCTCAATTACCTAGCTATGTATTCTCTTCAATTCTGGTTCAAGATCCTTTGAATTGTGAGATTTAATGAGGTAAATGATAAAACAGGTTTAGCTCTGATAGCTTTATGTTTTTTCACTTGAAGAAATATAACAAATATGTAACTGAATGAGTTTGGAATAAGGTTAGGAGTATTTATAGTTGCTGTAATTGACTTTCAAAAAATAACTAACATTCTATCCTTGAATCGATTTATGAATCGATTTGTAGCGATTACTAACTAATGGATCAATTCACTTATGAAGATCATGAAGAAGTTCATGATCAAATCGATTTGTGAATTTAATCATAATATTATACAAATAGGTCATGAATCGATTAGAAAATCGATTCAGAAAAAATTTCTAACCTTCAGTAAGAAATATTTTTCAAAACTTTTGCTCATGAATCAATTGCTGAATTGATTTGATTAAATCTTTACAAGTTCTTCAATGAATTGATTCGTGAATCAATTTATATAGTAAAAAATAGTTTTTATAAAACTTACACTTGTAAAAAATCATTTGAAAACATTGTTTGAAAAACATTTTATTTAAACTTGCTTCAAGTGGTTTATTTCTACCTCAATATATCAGTTTTAATAATCTTGCTTGAATCAAATTAGATTAGGATTCACTTACAAAAAATCCCAACAGAAAAATTAATAAACACTAAATCTAATGTCAGATCTCTTGATATCTTGAATGTTACTTGATTAACTTGCATTTACAAAATGAACAACTACTAGAAACACATAGTTAGATTGTGACATCAAATAAAATTATTTTTCAATATCAAAACTGAAGAATGTATACTAGCAAGGCTAATAGTAAAATGTAATATAAGTCCTCATATAGTGTAAAGCTTGTAGGAAGATGTCATTAAATGTCTTCCTATACCAATCGTATCTCCTATATTTTTGGCGCATGACATGTTAGTTAATAAGCCTTTTTCATATGGCAAAGTCAAAACCTACAACTGCTCTGTTTACTATTTCTAATTCAATAATTTGTCTAAAACACTTGCTCCTTACTTGTCAAAATCTAGAGAGTTAGTCATCAAAGGATTCCATTGAGTTTTTTCTTATGTTTAAAAGTTCGATTAGACTCATTCTTATTTCTCCTCTATAAAATTGATCATGGAACATTAGTTCCATTTAAGCCCAAGATTGCATTGAATTCAACTGCAAGCATGAATACCAAGACAAAGTTGTGCAAGTCAAAGACAATAAGAAATATTTCATTTTTAAGAATTCATTGCTAGCTATTTCTCCATATTTGGCTGTAAAATGGGTTATATGTTATATTGTTGACTGATTGTCTTCATCTAAAAATTTTGTAAATTTTGGTATGTTAAATCATCTAGGGGCTCAATTTTGTTTACTCATTCTAGGAAGGCTCCCTTGTAATTTGGTTGAATAAATTAACCCCCCGAATTGGTTGACTAATTATTCAACCGAATTTTGTATGTATTGGTCAGGGGTCTAATAGTTCATATTAAGAGGGATATTTTCATAATTTTAGTTCAATATATTCCTATTATACTCTTCTCCTTTCCTAAGGATTCTTACACGATCATTATGAGACCTAACATTATTAACTTCAGCCTCCTCTGAGTTTTCTATTTCGACTTCATCATCTTGCTCCTTGTCGTTGTCAAAATAATTCCCAATCCTTTCTAAGGTTCTATCCTTTCTTTCTTGGTTTGTTTCAGTATTTTTGAGTATAGGGCTATAGGCAATAATATGGTCGCTATTGTGATATCATGTGAACCATATCATGGTTACTTTTATCCATTTGCTATCTAAAAACAACCAAATTTTCAGTAGCTGGTACCCCAAACCCTTGATAGTTTTCTACGATTTGAGAAAATACTAAAGGTATTTGGTTATTTTGAAAAACCATACCATATGGCATAAACCCCTCGGCCCGATTAAATTTTCTTGGACTAGCCTCTGGACAAAAGGTAGATTTTGAAAGTTTCTTTTGCTTGAACTTTGATTTCGATTTTTGTTTAGCGTGGGTTGAAAATTTCAACGACTTTGATCTTTGATTTTGATTTTTGTTTAATGTGGGTTTGCAATTTCAATGACTTTGATTTTGATTGTTATTCTTCTACCCATCATTTTGGCTGTTTTGATCAATAGGTGGTTGAAGTTGATTTTTAGGCTAACCAACATTGTTGTTCACCTGTTAATTTTCTTCATTTTGAGAATTGTCTTGAGAATTTGAAAAAAAAAATGCTTTATTTTGAACTAACTAAAATACCACTTCTTAAAAGCATAAAGGGAAAAATAATAAATTTTACCCTAATCATGTCTCAATGAGCATGCCAATTTGTTTCCATTGAAATCTATAATATGAGATTCAACTTTGAGAAAAAAATGGACTCATTTATGATAAACAAGTGATTGTTATCTCCAAGTTTTGATAAAGACAATGATGGCAAAGTAAAGTAAATACATTTTTTAATGGAACAATAAAAGTTACATTAAAGTAAAAATGCACAAAAATGTGCCGCTCCATAAAAGAGTTACAAATAATTCAAAAACTAAACAACAGAGTGCTAAGTGGCATAGGGTCAATACACATAGAGTGTGCTTGAGGTTTGAAATATATGATGATGCCAAGCCACTATATTCCACTCTATTTATAATGCCAAAGAGTGATTATAGAAATTTGAAAAAATAACTACTCTAAACTAAACAAAAAATGGACAATAGGTATACATACATGTAACCATCTAAATTGTTAAAATAACTTCTAAAAATTACTAAATAGCTGCTTTCTACATGTGCCACAGCATGCCTTCATAAACAAAAATATCTGCTTACACATGACCAAGGTGCTCCTTAACCACATGACATAGCTTACATGTTGACATTTGATTTAAATTCGGTTTATTTATGGCTCGAAATTTTCCCAATTAAACATGGATTTGCCATAACAACATATGGTATTTGTCAGATCAGTCAAACCAAAATATTAATATTGGCAACCTTAATCCAAATTTAACAAAGTAGGAATGATTCCATCCTAATTCGACCAAGTTGGCTGGCATCATGAGCCAAAAAGAAAAAATCAAAAATTTTTCAAACAATATAATGTGATAAAAATTATTCTTGTTTTTCAGTAATGTGATATCTTTTTATTTAATAATTGTATAATTTTTTTTTTCAAATCATATAGAAGGGGAAATCCAACTTCCTCCTTATGATATATCACACTTTAGAAGGCTAAAACTTCGGCCACTAGATCACACTCACAGGCCTCCGGTGGTCCTGACTGTTAAGATTGCCAATGAATAAATTCAGTTTTTTGGGTGAAGCGAAGAGGATTTGGCCCATTTCATATTTGCCCACATTTGGGCTCATACATCAGTTTACTTAAGCCCCTCTTTGATATTGAAGATAGAACACTGCAAATTCAAAGGTTGAGTTGGTCTTTGGGCTTCTTCAACAATTCATATTCATAATTTGTGATGATATTGGTTCAGGATTGTCGGACCATATTGAATGTGGTAAAGGGCTTTACCGAAAAGCTTCTGATCAGACCCAGTGTTTATCAAAATCATATTTCAATTGAGGCATATACATTAACATTGGGAATACAAGCTTCAGCTTGCGAGCTAATCCATATTCGCGTTGGATTTTGAAAAAGGATATTAGTTTAAATGTGGATCTAAATAAGACAGTTTGTTTTAATTTACGTTCTATGAAAACTAACTCGTGAACATCGCAAGTCAGTCCATTTATTTTTTGAAAAATTATTTTAAAAAATATATATAAAGAAGTTTATTTTAATAAAAATTAAATGATATAAGAGAAAAACTTTTTGTATAATTTTTTAAAAATAGGGTGTTATATTTGTTAAGAACATAATATATTTTAATATTTTTATATTTTTTATCAAAATTTTTACTTTTAAATAATATTATTTTTAATATTTTTACATATGAATGGATTGATCTGTAAATTAGTTCATCCATTCAAAAATCAAATTAGACATTACAAAAGTAAACTCATTTAAATATAAATTCAAATGAACTAATGCCATCAACCCACACGAGTTGATGCGAACTAGATCGAACTGGCTGTTTTTTCAATGTTAATATATAATCCTTGCTTATATAACTCAAAACACATTATAATGTCTCATTAAACACAATTGCAAAAATGTGAAAGGACTTTCATGCTACTTGATAAATATTAGAAAAAAAAATTATGACCTCTGTTGAGTTTTAACGAAATTATGCGAATATTCTTTCTAATTTTAAAATCTTAAACCTTTATTAAAATATATAAAAATGTTACACATAAATTTAAATTTAATTTTTTTGTTAATAAAATGATGATATAAGATAATTATAAATTCAAATCAAATAATATAAGATATTTATACATATTTTATTATCAAAGATATATTTTGATTAAATTTAAAAAAATTAAAAAAATATTATACTTATATTAAAATCTAACTTTTTCATCAGTTATATTTTAGTCATTTAAACTTAATCAAAATTTATCTTTAATCATAAAATACTTAAATTATCTTATATTATTAAATTTGAATTATATAATTATTTTTTCTCATTATTTCTCAATGAAAATTTTAAATTTAAATTTAAGTGTAATTTTTTTATATTTCAATAAAAGTTTTGAATACATTTTGAAACTAAACAGAGATTTATGCAATTTTATTAAAACTTGGGAGGTCAAAGTATTTTTTTTAATATTACTTTTTTTTAGGTTATAATGGTAGCTACATAACTACTTGGTGCCACTTTATGTATAGTATCTTATATAAATTCCTTTGTCTCACTCTCATTACATGACTTTTATTTAATGAATATATTGCAGAGTTTGAATACTCTTCAGAATCCCAATTCTGATAACTTTTTTTAAACTTGCAAGTACTAGAACAATAATATCATATAATGAGAGGAAACAATTACTTTCTCTTTAAAATAGTATATATTATTTTCTATTATACTCCCTATATATAATATAATTAAATATTTTTTATTATTTTAATATTTTATAACTGTTAATATAAATTAATTAGATTATTTACCCACTATTTGTTTTCATTAAAAAAAAATACAGATGGAGGGTGATTCGGTAAGATTATTTTAAAATTCTATGGTTGCCATTAGATGATTTAAATTTGATTAGACAGGAAATCAAAGCGCAACAGACATTAACACTACGAAAAGCAAAGAATCCACCATGACAATTGGGTTATCGCTATGGGCTCTATCTATTCAAAAGTTCAATTATAAAAGAAAATTAAAATGGTGGCATGGAAAGGGTTGTGTGCATAGGATGATTATACTTACTTTTATTTGTAATTTCCCTAGAAAATACAAGTAATTCCTTTTAATTTTGAGGGAAATGAATTTAAAACCCTTACCCATTAGGAAAGTTTTGAATTAAGGCTTTAAATTATATTATCATTTTGAATTTGAATTCATGCTCATTAGTTATTATCTTAACAATTTTTGTTGATAAAGATGATCTTGGAAGCAATCATAGATATATGTAGCATGAAGCATGAAAATTTTAATATGATGTTAAAGTAAAGTAGAAATTTAATGGTGTAATAGAAAATTCCAATAGATCTTAGTGAAAAAAAGGAGGAATATTATATTATTTTGATTTGATCACGTTTTGTGGAGGATTGAAAAAGTATGTGCAGCCCATAAAGATCGTGGTTGGCCGTAGAAGATTCTTGGGGCCAGACTTTGATTTTGAGACTGGCAGATGGAGCACCACACCCACCATCCAATGCTTTGCTTCTACTGCTAGCTAGTCCTGCCTTCTGTCTCTTCCTCCACACAAAACACAAATTACTGCAAATTCTCTTCTGCACAAGACAAAGCACTCTAACTGCTTTTAAGCCATTTGTGACATATTGTTGTCACCACCATCGTTGGAATCTCAATTATTTGTACAGTACATGTTCCATTATTGTACGTTTATTGATGTCCATGCACGTGATGCTGCTATCGGCACCATCTTTCTCACTATCATAATTATCTAACACGCGTTTCGGTTTTAATTCTATTTAATGTATTTAAATTATATGTACACAACTAGATATAATTACTGAAATTTATAGTCTCCTTTTATGTTGACTCTCCTTGCATAAAAGACTCTTTAAGTCTATTTTACAAAATCATAAACGACATCGTATCTTCTTTTGCATCATCGATCAAACATATAAAAAGATCAGATCCTGGTCCGGTGATTTCACGACGGGGTGGTCTGACTACTTCAGTTACTGTTAAGACGATTACACCCTTCAAAGGGTTATAATATGACGGTGATGTGAGGCTAAAATAGTCTTTCCATAAGTGAAGAAAAGTTTGTGATAGTTGACAAGATGGCAAACATTTTGTGAAAATCAATGTAGCGATTGAAGCTGCCGCTGTTGCACTCCGGGATCTGAAATCTCTGTCCTCTATCAGAAGACAAACATAGATTGCCTTTCCATATTTTATATGTTCAAAATCAAATATATTGATATTTAAAAAAAATTACATATAACACACACTGTATTATTAAATTAAAATAAGATAACATGAAATCTATCAAAAATAAAAATAACATGTAAGTTTTTTTTTTTTTCCGTAAAAGAAAGAAGGAGCATAGTTATCCTTTTAGCTCGAGCGATTTCTTAACCACCATTACAGTAAGGTACTGTCAATCTTGGAGGTAGGGATAAAGTGAGACCAAAAAAAAAAATCAAAGAGGGCACTAAAATATAAGTGATCAAGGATTATATAAAAAATTAAATTTATTTCAGGGATTAAGTATGTAAAAATGTAAAATTTTTAAAAATAATATGAAATTTCTTAATGATTTTTAAAAATTTAAGATGGCTAAAATATCATAATTATCAATGAGATTTTATCCATACTTAATGGTTTTTTTTTTCCATTAATCACATAGTCACATCTTCTTCTATTAAATTTATAGCATTAAAAATAGAGTAATGATAAATAATAGTAGAATTTTTCTGAGGAAAAAGTAAAATGTGAATATTACAACTTTAGTTAAAGAAAACTTCTTTTATATATATATATATTGTTTTTTCACATCACTTTTATATTTATATTTATTTTATCAAATCAAAGTAAATGAATTAATTCAATTTAAATTATATTATATACATGCCCATGAAAAATAATATATAAGAGATCCAAATAACACTTCTTCTGTGGGTATGCATGCTGCAGTTCCAGTAATCATAGAGCAAGAGCAAAGGATTTCATATATATATATATATATATATATATATTAAATAGTGAATTTTAATTAAATTCAACGAAGAGTTTTGACAAATATTAATATATATATATATATATATATATATACACGGTAATTTGGACTTATCAGACATGCACATCACACTAAAGTAATTACTATAAATTAAAAGTAGTACTATCTAATGTAAAATTAAATTAGCTTTTTTTAAGATATTCATATAAATTTAATTGAAAATATCATATTTACTTGTTTGAGAGATGTGAGTGTAATTAGACTAAATTTTAAAAAATAAAAATATGATTCATTTTATTTGAAATAATTTTTTATAATTTACAGAAATAATGCATTTAAATTTTGTTCTTCAAATAATAATTAGAATCATAAGTGGCTATAATTAAGTATAAACTGAAATAATTAGTCAAATGTTAATTTTATTTTGTAAACAAAATAAATTGCTTTCAGACTTTATGTATAAGTATAACGTAAGCTGCCTTTTATTTGTCTTCCCTAGTTTATTTTTTTTTTTTTTTGTTATTCCTTCTAAAAAGTTAAGTTTATCACTTTTTTGGTCTTTAATGGAGCACTTTGCACTCAGCTTATGATGCAATGATTGCTAAATATAGTTGGACCAAGTGCTTTCTTACAAGAATAAAGCACTATTACTCCATAATTGAAACATCCTTTATTAGAAAAAATAGAAAAATATTTTTTATGACAAGACTTGCCATTTTTCTCCCCCATGGAAAGTGGAGTTCATATTCAACCCCACTAGCAATGTCGAAAACGAAAGTGGAAAGTCCACAACTTTTGACTAAAATAACATTTAATATTTTTAAAAGATTTTATCTTTGTTTATATTTTAAATTTTTATATATAAATATAATGAATTAATCATTTCTAACTTCACAAAATAATAATAAAAAAAAAATAGGTATACCCACATTCATTTGTCTTCATTCTTGGGCACTATGCTAGTTGAAAAATGTGCAATGTCAATGGGCCACCTTATAATTGAATCCAACTTCATTGTCGGGCTTAGACGTACTTAATAAGATGGTGAGCGTCCACCAAAGGTTTACATTTGGCACATTATTTTTGTCTTTTTAGATTAACATTAACCTTTTCATTCTGTTTCCGTAATTTGAATTTTTTTTTGTTTACTTTAGAATTTAATTTTAATATTAGTTACATATTTATTATCTAGTCAAAAATAATAATAAGCTTTTTTCTAATTATTTTTACATTTTAAATGATGTGACCACTTTTTTATTCACCAAAAATTAAAGAAATTTCACACTGATATTAAATTAAATTTAAATAATTTTATGAGAGATAAAAATTTAAATTAATTAATTGAGGTTAAAAATTTAATTATTTAATTAACAAAAATCCATACACTATTATAATTAATATATTATTTTTAAGAAAATATGTATTTCAAAAATATTTTAGATTAAAATTGTGATAAAAATTTTATAAGAGATAAAAGATAAAATATCACTGATATGACTAGGCGGTGAGGCATCAAAATACACGAAATACACGCGGTGGTGGAATGTTTGTTACATATTTTCTTGAATTAACAAATTGATTTTCAAAAAAAAAATATTAGAAATGTGGAAAAAGACATTATTACTTGTGATGAATTCAATTTGCGTTACTCTTAGGAGTTATATGTAAGATAAGTGGGCAGTGGGCATACGTTGCCTTGCATGGCTTTGCATCATGGCTAGAACCTTCCAGCCGAAACTTTAGACTCCACAGCCGCAACTTTTCAGCCAGCCTTCAGCATGC
>JANHAO010006751.1:0-20965 GCA_026873985.1 Saraca asoca
CCTTGCAAAACCTAAGGGATTTGGTGCTGAAATTATGCTCTACAACTTGGATTAGCATAGGAATATGTATGATCTAATTTAAGAGTTTTAAACATGTTGGAATTGGAAAATTCACATAAGCTGATTGAAATCTGGTTTAAAGGGAAAATTATTACAGTGTTACTATAACAACTAGGAAGAAATTGCATGTTAAAGGAATTCATCAATCTCAACTCTCTATTTCACATCTTAATCCACTTTTCTAGGGAATTCAGTGCCTCTTTTCTTGTATATTTTAGTAGTATAATTCAGTTTGTCATTTTAATTTGTTAGTCATTTAAGATAGCTCAACAAATCAATATTTGCTCTATTGAAATTTTACATTAAAGTTGCATGAAATTCAATCCCTGTGGAGATGATACTGACTCACTATATATTACACAATTGACTGCGTGCACTTGCATAATTTGAGTGATAAAACTCATCATAAACAAAACTCACTCAATAGAAACAAATACAGAAAATAGTTGGCCCTTCCTCTAGCGCCAAAATATTAACGGTGGAATTTGGTTCAGGGTAAAATTCCTGCCAACGGGTGATTAATTCTTTTACCAAGCTATTTTCTATGTTGAGAAGAGATGCAATGGCACAGATGGTCTAGGGGAAGAAGAGAGATGGAAAGGTTTTTAACGTGGTTCGGATAAATTCGGGTGGTACCAGACCCTATGTCCACAACAGAGTTTTTATTAAGCTTTGGGAAGTGAATTTAGTAGGGTTTTTGCTTACAGAATTTGGCCCCTCCCCTTCTGCTAACAGAATGTTCCTATTTATAGAAGAAGGAGGGTTACAATAGTAAATTTTCATGCAATAAATATGTTACATCAAATATTTAAAGTACAAGACAAAGAAAATGGACAATATCTTGCTCATTCAGCTGCTACGGATTGTCTTCCGCAGGTGGGCCCTCCTTTTCAGATGTAAGCCGAGTCACGTGTGCATGACCTAGCCTCACCTTGGTGTGTGAGATGCCTACCTTCTCAAGTTGAGATTCTCAGCTTGGACTCACTGGGGCATCTTGCCCTGTGAGCGCAGGGTTGCCCTTCAGGTGTGGGCCAGATGGATAGAGTGCTGACTCGTCGCAAGTTTGCTTGATGATTCTTCATAGAACCATATGAGGGTGCTCGGTCCTCACTGGGTCATTGACATCCCTTAGGATAGCGAGGGTGAGGACAAGGTTAGGGGATAAGCAAGATCTTCTGCACGAGTCTGGGCAATTTTTTGAATTCACCGTTTAAGACCTCGCGCACCCGTTGAGCCCTGGGTGAGTTCCGATTGTCACTATACCATCGGCCCATTTCTAGTGAGACCGATTTTCACCTATAACACATTCTTTAGTGAGAAGCTTAATGGTGTAGCCCTCAACTATCTAACATATGACAAGGAGCTTTATGCTTTGGTTTAGGCTTTGGAGACTTCGCAACATTAGCTTTGGCCAAAGGAATTTGTCATCTGTAATAACCATGAATCTTTGAAGCATTTGAAGGGTCAATGGAAGCTAAACTGAAGGCATGTAAAATGGATGGAGTTTATTAAGATATTCCCTTGCACCATCCAATATAAATAAGGTAAAGAGATTGTGGTAGCCAAGGCCCTTTCTCATAAGTATACCCTTATTTTTACAATGCATGCTAAATTGTTGGGTTTTGAGCACATTAAAAATTTGTATGTTAATGATCATAATTTTGCTATTGTGTTTGATGTTTATGAGAAGTTACTTTTGGTAAATATTTTCAGCAGGATTTTTTTTAAGGGAAATCAATTATGTGTGTCTATGGGTTCTTTGAGGGTTTTGCTTGTGAAAGAGGCACATGGGGGAGGTTTGATGGGACATTTTGGTAATGCTAAAACTTTGTCTATCTTCAAGAGAATTTTTATTGACTAGGCATGAAGCATGATGTGGAAAATTTTTGTGAAAATTGTATCACTTGTAAAGAAGCTAAGTCTAAAGTCATGCCTTATGGCCTTTATACCCCCATTCCCTATTCCTAGTGAACCTTTGGTAGACATTTCCATGGATTTTGTGCTTGGCTTGCCATGGTCCAACAAGGGGAAGGATTTAATTTTTGTTATGGTTCATAGATTCTCAAAAATGGCTCACTTCATTTCATGTAACAAAATCGATAATGCTACTCATGTGGCGGATTGTTCTTGAGACAAGTTATGAGATTGCATGGAGTGCCTAAGGCCATTGTTTTGGCTAAGGATGTGAAGTTCTTAAGCTACTTTTGGAAGGTTGTTTGGAATAGGTTAGGGACAAAGTCGTTGTTTTCTATAACTTGTCATCCACAAATAGATGGACAAACCAAAGTAATTAATAGAACTCTATCTATGTTGTTGAGATCTATCATCCAAAAGAATTTAAAGAATTGGGAACAATGATTACCTCATGTTGAGTTTGTATATAATAGGAGCATACATTCAGCCACCAAATATTCCCTATTTGAAATTGTTTATAGTTTTAACCCACTAACTCCTTTGGATTTGTTGCCTTTACCAATTGAGGAAGGTCATGATGGGAAGAAGAAGGCTGGACAAGTGAAGAAGTTACATGAGCAAGTAAGAAAGAACATTGAAAAGAAAATGGAACAATACACTCAATAAGCCAATAAGGGTTGAAAGAGAGTGGTTTTTGAGCCAGGTGATTAGGTGTGATTACATATGAGAAAAGAGAGGTTTCTGGCTCAAAGGAAAACAAAGCTTCATCTAGAAAGAGATGGACCTTTCCAAGTGGTGGCAAGGATAAATGATAATGCCTATAAGTTGGATCTTTTGGGCGATTATAATATTAGTGGTACATTTAATGTTGCTGACCTTTCTCCCTTTGATGTAGGTTTTGATTTGAGATCGAATCCTTTTGAGGAGGGGGGAATGATGAGACCATGGAGGACCAACTCAAGGATCATCAAGAAGCTTTACAAGTTCCAAGTGGACCCATGACAAGGGCAAGGGCTAAAAGGATGGAAAAAGTAATCCAATGACTTTTTCATGCATTTTGAAGGGCACTAGAAAGACTTGGGCTTGGAGGTTCAAAGGTCATTTGCTTGGAGGTTTGTCATTCTCTTGAAGGGTTGAAGGATAGTTTTGTTGGAAGCCTTGAGGCTGACTAGTTCCTGGGCAGCCCATCCATCACTTGTGTTTTGTTTTGTACATATTTTAGGCTGTTATTTTTGTATTGATCCTTAGGCTATTTGATACCTTAGTTAATGTTAATTGAGTTTAATTTAGTGAATTGGATTTTTCTTGTGACTTGGTCATTATTTGGAGCTTAATTGAATTAATTGCTTAATGTTAGGGTGTTGACACTGTTTTAAATTTTAGGCTATAACCTAAGCTCCAAATGTTGGATTAGGCCGATCTTTATATGATTGACAACTAAGAGAAAGCTCTATAATTTTCATGTTGAGGCCAGAGCCTAATTCTGCCATTTAAAGTCCTGAAATTTATCATCAAGTTGCTCTAGATTTTCTATCCACATTTGACCATGTCACAATGTTTGGACTATTATTGTGTTATTTTATAGGCCACCTTTAAGACCTTTTTGGCTTGGTTTTGGGGCTATTTGACCCTCTTATTTTCATTATTTTTCTGGTTGAATTATGACTTAAGCTTGTCTTATTTATGGGCTATTCGAAAGCCATATGTTTTGACCAGCACTAGGATTGGTTCAACCAACCTTATTTTTGGCTGAGTGCTTGGCCTTGTTTTTTGGTCTTAATTAGCTTATTTGTTTAGTTAATTATTTGAGTGTTTAGTTAGGTTTGTTGGGACTTGAACCCAGCTCATAATTGAGCCTAATTGCTATGAGGGGAGACATGTTTCCTTTAACAATTTAGATTTGATGATTGAGAATTGAAAAGTATTCTTCTTTGAGCAAAGTAATCTTCTAGGGTTCTTAGTAGAACTTGAAAACTTATCAAAGAATTTCCTCTTGGTGGTGTCAATCTTCATCACTTATCACTCTCATTCTATCATTTTAAAATGTGACGTGAATATCCTTCTTTTTCTTTCAATTTTGGTACTGAAATTACTGAATTGGAGATTGATCCATGGACATCTCCAAGGGAGATCACATCAGTACTCCATGGTGGTATAGTAGTTGGAGACCAGTTGGAAGATGTTGGATGACGCTGGAAGTCTTGCAAAGCTACTGCTGCTACCACCTCTGGTCTACTAGCACGCAAAAAGGAAAGGGAAAGCTGAGGGCAGTTTCGGGAAAGAAGAAGGAAAATGGGAATATAAATTCCTCGGATCCTTTTATAGTATTTTTCTTTTTTCTTTCTAAAAGCCAATAATACAATAGATGATAACATAAGTTATTTGAAAGCAAATTGATTTTATTCAGGATAAGCAATTCTTTTCTTTTTTTTTTTTGAAATAGTGACAAATATTCAATTAGTAAAAATCATTTGAGTATGTCTTTAATTAAATCTAAATTTAACTCAATAAAATACAATGAACATATATTATTACTCTTTAAGTCATTAAAACTGAAATATACTTGATAAGACTCAAATTACAAACCTTGTCATCATTTATTTAGTACTTTAAAATAGTACATATAAACAACCATCAATGAGAAATAATTTACTTTTAAAAATAATTTTTTTAATAAACCTCTAATTTATTTACTTATCATTGAATAAATCTCAAGAATAAGGAAATACTCCAAAAGCACTATCATTTTTTGTTGAAGTCTATTTAATAGGGCTTGAAAATAATAAAATTTTCATTTCATTGCAAAATAAATCAAATAATCCTTTCAATAATTTACATACTAAAGTAATTTCTCAAGAAAAACTAGGGCTTTACATTCTAATATTATAGAGATTACTCAATAAAGATTTAGGTCATAACAAATTGTGGTTATACTCACTTTTTATTTTTAACATTTTTCAGACACAGTATTTCAAGGATTCTAATCAAGCATGACCCACTCTTACTTAATAGAGGTAGGAAGTACATTTTAGCATATGAGTTTATCATAGTAGTGAGTTAGCGATTAGCCAAGCTGACCCTATCATTTATGAGTCATGATTTCAGAAAAACATTTTTGCATTCCAGTTTACTTATGTTTTCTCTTGCACATGACTTTTTAGTATAGTTTTTATTGATCGTGGATTTCGATTCTGCAAAATCCAGCCAATGGGAAGGGAGTTCTTTTGGGACCCAAGCTGTTATTCGATTATCGCGACGGGAGAAGATGTTGGATGGCAAGAAAAAGAAGGAGAAGAATAGCAAACACAAAGGTTTAATGTGGTTCAGCTAAAATCAGATGGTACCAATCCTTACGTCCACAGTATTGCTTTATTGATCTAAAGATATTTTTATGGAGTTTTGACAATGGTTTTTTCAGCCTTTTCCATACAATGGCTTCTTGCCCTATTTATAGTGGGGGAGAGGGATACATGTGTAATATAATATATTGTACATCTATTGCATCAAGCAATAAATGTAAAAGACAGACATTAAATATACAAGACTATCTAGACTACTGCAAAATGGTTTCTATAGAATGCTTTCTGCTCGTGGGGCCTGGTAGCTGTATTTTATAGAGTGGCAGTGCAAATTGTCTAAGTGGATGCTAGTTTTATATTCGACTTTGGGGAGCTTCTTGTGGGGTGATGTGCTTTGCCTCGCAGACTAGGAACTCTAACCCAAGGCTACATAGTGACATGGAACTCGTTGCTACGTGGAGGGAGCTGTTTGATAAAGTGAGCTGAGGCTTTCTATTGTGAGCTGAGAGGTGCTCCACAGTGAGCTAATCTCCTTGCTTGATGACCTTATGGTCTGGTGAGCAAAGCTTGTGTTGGATTTCACCCTCTGCCAAGCTTTGTCCACTTCTCTCGCTATATCAGATTTTACCCATAACAATTTTGAATTAAAGTGCACATTATTATTGAGTTCTATTCAAGTATTTCACAACGGATTTTTATCGCATATAAGTCATGAGCCATGGCTTTGTGGGTCACCCCTAGGTGATCCATGGCAATCACATTCCCTAGAATTTAGGATGTGATGCATTTAGCTTAAAGTGGAGTAAGTTTAATTATTTTTAAACAATGTGCCATTTTGGTTTAAGTGCGGTGAACTCTAGCTTTTTTTTTTCAAGTAGCAATGTAAGAAGTCATGGCCAAGAACTTTGAAATTTAAAAATAGAATAAAGAAAGAAAAAGGTTAGTTCGTGGGCTAGCCCATCTACCTAAGCTTGGCCTATTTTTAAACAAGCCACCAAATTACTAGTCAAGTCCAATGAAAGTTCATGGACCAATTCATTTGGCCTGTGGACTTTGATCTATTAACACCCTTAATGGCATTACCTTTAGCATGTGTAGTGGGTCTGTGTAATATAGAGCTTTTAATTTATGTAGACAAATATAACTAAACACTCATTCTCATCCTTCTTAATACTTATTCAAATCCTAAATATGAATAGTTATTCTACCATTTATTTACATTATTAATTACCTATGCATTTCCACTTCCAAAAGAATCTTGACATAACCATAATGAATAAAAATAAATAAATAAGAGAAAATTAAGTCATGTGCCATTAGGAATGACAATAGGTGGTATATAATAATTGGATAAATAAATCATACAAAACAAAAGTTAAATTATAAACAATGTAAATGTATTTTAAAAAAGATTTCAATATCCTAATTTCAATTATGATTATACTATCACCTAATGTTTATCCAACAAATAATTAAATATTCTAATTTCAATTTTCTATATCTTAAATAAAAATTTTTATAATTATCAAATAAATATTTAAAAATTCACAACTTTTAAGTTAAAAGTTATAAATATACAAAAATTTAAAAAAATTTATAGACTGGCCAAAACATTAAAAGCGAGCCCACAAAGGCCACAACTTTTCTAACACAAAGGCTTTGGACATCTATTCTATTTTGGAATAAGAACTACTTTTGTTGTCCTTCAAAATAAATATTGTATATAGATAAAATCACACGTAAAAAATATAAAACAATGTTAAAACTCATTGAGAATAATATTATAATATAAAAGATTTTGAAAAATATGATAAATTGACATTAATGTGCTTGTAATGAAAGGAGAAGGAAAGCACAATAATCATGGTTTTTGGTTAAAAGATAAAACACTTTGCCCTAATTAATCATATTCCATTAAGAATATAATAGAATCAATATCAATAGCTTAAGAGGCTTGCCCTCCACTACCACATGACACTCCTTTATGCCTCAATTTCCTGCCAATTGCTCTACTATTTTTTTTCCTTTCAAATAGTCTCATGTGTAAGATACTTTAATGGTGGAATGCACATAATTCACTAACCCAAGATCTTATGTCAAATCTATCAAGAAAAAAATATGTGTGTAAAAAAATACCTAAAGCCTTAGGAGGTGAGAAACGGGATCAATCGTCTTCCACGTCGATAATCCTTTTGCAGAGAAAAAAGGTTCTCTAGTTTTCACTCAGTGATGGGATATGAATAAAAGCAAAAACTAGGTTTAGACAAGGGACCTCAACCTATATATACTTCATTATATTTTATTCTTCTTTTTCTCATCATAATAATAAAAATATAATGTGTGGCCTCTTCACATTATAAATCTCATACCAATCACTATTAAAAGAGATGTATCAAAAGCCTAATAAATTAATTGATTTACTTGATCATAACTAAAGGCTTTACTAACATTAACCAAAATCGTCAATAGTATACAATGTAAAAAATGTATAATGTTGGTCCAATATTAGAAATGTAAAAAACATTTTCAACAATGTCTCACTTGGACCACATATTTCATCTAACCAATATGCATTTCAAACTTTATGAGCTCATTCCTTAACTATATTTATTGGGTATCATATCTTAAACAATCTAGTCCATTAATGATGTCAATATAGGATCAAAGAAGCTTTATCTCTTTTGTCACAACAAGACTAACCCATGGTCACAAATATGAACACCATCAATGACATAGATCAAGTATGGATGTGTAGCATGGAAGTTTCATGTAATGTGATCCCTTGTTATGTCTATTTCCAATAGGTCCTACTTTGTAATTCACAATGAATTCAATGAACTTTCAAGACGTTATGCACAAATGCAGTTAAAAGAACATAACTTTATTTCAAAGTTTATAACATAATACTAAAACTAATTAACAAAACATGTCAATTATGATGGAACATAAAAAATAAATACCAGCTCCGACTATACAAGCATATCATCAAGATATAAAACACCTATAGCCACATGGTCTTTAAACACTTTAAGTGGTAATCTCTTAGCAAGTGGATTTGTAATCATAAGAGTTGTACTAATATGTTCAATTGACACTTGAAAACTCTAAACTCTCTCTTTAACAATGAGGAACTTAATATTAATATGCTTTGAATTTAATGAGCTCCTATTGTTCTTGGAATACAGTTCAGCAGCTTTATTATCACAATTAATCTTCAATGGCCTCTCAATACCATCAATAATTTTTAGCCTTGTGATAACATTTCACAACCATATTCCCTTATTTGATGCCTTATGATGACAAGCCATGAATTCTACTTCCACGGTGGAAAAAGCTATGAGTTTCTATTTAACACTTTTCCATGACACAACTCCTCTAGTTAACATGAAAACAAATTGAAAGTGGATCTTCTACTATTGAGGTAACTAGCAAAATCGGAGTTGGAATACCCAGCGATCTCTAAATGGTCACATCTTTTATATGTAAGCATGAAACCTTTTATTCTCTATAGATACTGTATAACCTTTTTTTTTTCTATTTTCTAACGATCCATACTTAGGTTACTTAAGTATTTACCAAGCATTCTAACTACATTTGCAATATTCGAATGTGTGCAAACTTGAGCATACATAAGACTCCTTATTGGAAATGCATAAGGGATGCTCTCTATTGCTTTCTTTTTAATTTCATTTCTTGGGCATTGAAATAAACTGAGTTTATCACCCTTGGCAATAGGCACATCTCCTAGTGCATAATCTCTCATGGTAAATCTACTGAGCACTTGATAAATGTATGCCTTTTGTGATAAGCCAAGTATACCATGTGAGCAATCATGATGAATCTGTATGCCTAACACAAAAGATGCATTCTTAAAATCTTTCATTTCAAAATTCATTGAAAGAAATCTCTTATCCTCATGCAATATAGCCATATCACTAATTGGCAATAGAATATCATTGACAAATAATACTAGAAGAATGAACTTCTCCCACTGATCTTGTGATAAACACATTGATCAACAATGTTTTCCTTAAAACCAAAAGAGGAAATCACTTGATTAAATTTCCAATACCCTTGATGTGATGCATACTTTAAACCATAGATGGATTTTTTTTTACTTTGCATACCAAATGTTTGGAACCTTTGAATTCAAAATTCTCTAGTTACACCATATATATGGTTTCTTCAACATTACCATTGAGATACCTAGTCTTCACATCCATCTGATGCAATTCCAAATCATAATAAGTAATAAGTTCAATGATCATTCTAAAAGTCATTTGATGAAACTGAAGAGAAAGTCTCTTTACAGTCAATGCCTTCCTTTTAAGTAAAACCTTTGACAATGTGCTTTATATCTTTTGGCATAGCCTTTCAAATCCCACTTGGTTTTGAAAACCCATTTACAACTAATTGGTTTCATTCATTCAAGTAATTCAACAAGATCCCAAACATTATGGTCTTCCATTGATTTCATCTCGTCTTTCATGGAATTTATTTATTTTTCAAAGTTAACATTTTGTTTGACTTGACTCAAAGAAATTGAATCATCTTCCTATCTTAACATCAAACTGGAGATAAGCAACATAGTCATCAGAATTATTGATCTCCTCTCCTTAGTGGATCTACACAATGGAACTTCTAATTAAGATTGTTGTGGTTCCTCCACTTAAATAGGAGTTGGTTCCTCCATAGGAGGCAACTCAGGAATATCCTGATTATCTACATATATTTCTTGTGTAATGACAGTTGTAAATGCCACATCATTTTTAATAGCAATTTTAAGAATATAAACATATTCTCCCTAAAGACAACATTTTTTAATTGAGTTCCCACCATTTTCAATATCCCAATTAATTTAGCATTCACCATCTCCAGAAAGGATTTGTTAAATGAATAATGAAACTTGAAGTCCCTTGATCTATCTAAGTATCTAACAAAATAGCAACTAATTGTTCTTGATTCCAGATTTCTTTCATCAGGCATGTATGACCTAGCCTCAGTTGGATAGCCCTAAATATGAAAATTCCTAAGACTGGGCTTCACATTGGTCCATAACTTATATGGGATTTCAGTTACTTCTTTACTTGGGACTCAATTAAGAATATAAATTGTGATCTTTAAGGCATCTCCCCAAAGTGATTCTAGTAAAGAAGAATGAATAATCATAATTTTAAATATATCCTTAATGGGTTGATTTTGTCTTTTAGCTACACCTTTCTGACTTAGAGTCCTGAGCATGATGTATTAAGGAATGATACTATGTTCCTCTAAATATCTCATGAAAGGCCTAGATGTTGTTCACCTAATCCATCATATCTATCATAGTATTCACCACCATAGTTAGATTTAATAGCTTTGATTTTCCTATTGAGTTAATTTCAACTTTTACTTTACAAGCCTTAAACACATCTAATGATTTTGAATTCTCATGTATCAAGTATAGGTACTTGTAATGAGAATAGTCATCTATGAAAGTAATGAAATATTGCTGACCATTTGAAGATGCTGGAGGGAATGGAATACAAATATCAGTATGTATTACTTCCAAGAGATTTGAATTCCTCTTTGCACCTACTTTCTAGATGTTAGTTTGTTTTCCCTTAATACACTCAATACATGTTCTAACATTGTTTGTTCTAAAGTTAATATAAAGGAATTTGATAATATAAAAAAATTTTACTGCAAGAAATGTATTTCCTTCTTAACTTTGTTTATTCTTAAGTTATCCCATCAATTTAGTGCATTGATAATATAAAGAAATTTGAAAATATTATAATGCAAAATCAATCTAATAAACTAAACCATAAAGCATAATTAAATAATAACTAGGCCCCAATGATATGCCTAGCACATCGTTGACATTTAGCCATTGGATAGAAATATCAACTATAAATAGTGCTCTCAAACTTGAGGTAAGTTAATTTTAATAATAAACAATACTGCTAACAATGTCTTCCTTTGGCCTACAATTTTAGGCCTAGATAATAACATAAATTTTTTTTAAAATATTTACTACTTCACATGCCTAACATCTAGTAAAAAATAATATTCCCTTGGGGTGATTATTGTTGTATAGATTTAGGCATGATTTATGCAATCTTTTAATTTATATCCACATAAAGGTTACTTAGGCAACATATTATTTTTAATCTACATTGAAGCATGGAATAAAAACTGCAAGAAATAATTTTCTTGCCTTTCATTTTATTTGGTTGTTAATAAAATAAAAATATATATCAATAATTTTAAGAGATGGATCTTACTACAAGAAAGGATCAAACTTTAGAACATTAGGGTCCATAAAATTAGCTTTGTGTGATCCTCGTCGTGTAACAAATTGATAATCATAGTTCACCCTAAAAACAAAAGGCGCCATTATTTAGTGTGATATCCGAAAAAGTCAAGATGCATTATTCAAAATCATATCACATACAACACCATAAGACTGAAGCTGCATGTACAAATCCTAATCCATTCTAAATAAAAAATCAAATAAACAAATCATCAAACCAAAAGTTTGTTTTTCTTTAAAGATTTGACAAAAACACATGCTCTGATACCAATTGTAAGATACCTTAATTGTAAATATACAAAATTCACCTAACCTAAGATCTTATGTCAAATCTATAAAGAAAAAAGATGTACAGAAAACATAACTGAAGCCATAGGTGGTGAGAAACGTGATTCATCATCTTCCACTTCTATAACCCTTTCTGTAGAGAAATAAGGTTCTCTAATTTTCACTATCTCTTTAAGCATCACCAATCCTATAGCTCTTACATACCTTCATTCAATGGTAATAGCATGCCTTCTCATCACATTCAACTTATAATAATTTGCCAATTTTGTTAAAAGTGGGATCATACTACCAAAGCCTATTATAAAATCTTTGGGAAGCCACTATCACACAATATGCTTGTAGTAAACCTTGCAAATTCCCCCTCCACCTCAAGCAACAATTGGCTACTAGATTCGAGTGCTACACATCATGTGTCCAACAACCTACAAAATCTATCTCTAAAAACACTTTATGAAGGGTCTAATCAAATCTTGGTTGGTGATGGCTCAAGTTTACATATTCACACCTTAGGACCAATAATCTTTCTTGCCAATCTTGTTCTTTCAAGTTATCCAGTGCCTTGTTTGTACCATCTCTGCAACAAAATCTTATTTCTATTTCTAAGCTTTGCAAGACTATTTAAGTATCTATAAAGTTCTTTCTGAATTGGTTTTATGTGAAGGATTTGAGCATGGGGTGATCCTTTTACAAGGCCAGAAGAAATAAGATATTTACCAGCTACCTTCACCTTCCAATTCGGATCACAATACACCTCCAACACATATGGAAATAAACTAGTCAGCTCTAATACCACTTCTGGTATAGTTCTAAAAAATGGATTCAACAATTACCTCTTACGACTTTTAGATCCCATAGCAGAAGCCTTGTTACCTTGACTTAAATCACAATCAACATATCTAACACCTACCTAATACCTTCTTAATTAGACTAAGGACTTACTTAAATTATACTCAATCATCAATTTGTTCACACAAGGCATGCTTTGAACAAGATCATTCAAACTACTTTGTGCATATGAGTGAAGGAGTGTAAATCTCTCTCTCTCACACTCTCCTTTTTGCAATGTGACACATACAAACATTAAGATTGAATAAACTAATAAGCATAAGTGTGTGTGTATATAGATAAACATACATAATCAGAGTAAAGTCATAGTACCCCACATCAAGTCAATATATAAGATCCCTAATCAAAATATACAGACGATCTAGCCTACTAGTTTTTGTGAGGCTCATGCACAAAAACATATAAAGAGCTCATAGTTATCCTATATATAAGTTAGATTTGAGTCTAGGCTATGTACAAAATAGTCAAGCATGGATTAAGCTACTAGAATATACTATCAAAATAACCATCAACTAACAAATTCAAGATGTCTGGCCTTGCTAGGTATTTATATCTAACATCATTCACAATACAACTTGAACATAAATCCATGAATAGCATATAAAATGCTAATGGTTCCTATCAGGTGACTCAAGGTAATGTGATCTCCCATGGACATGCCCATAGATCTATCCCCAATTTAGCAAAACTCAGCACCAAAATTGAAAAGGAAAATGAAAGATATTCATGCTACACTCTAGAAAGGTAGAAGGAAAGTGATAAGTGATAAAATTGGATGTCACAAAGAGTAAGCTCTTTGATAAGCCTCTAGTGTTTTCAAGAACTCTAAGAGAGGAACTCTCACAAGAAGAAACACTCTTCAATTTCTAAATTCATCAAATCTTAATGGTGAGGGAAACATGCCTCCCCTCATAGCAATTAGGCTCAATTATGGGCTGGATTAAAGTCCTTTACAAGCCTAACAAATAAGCATTCAAGCTAGCTAAACAAAGTTTAGACCAAAATAAGGCAAACACAATCAGCCACAAAAATCCTACAAAGTGGCATCAAACATAGGCCACAAACCAGCCAAATATTGGTCCTAATTCAACCACTAAATTCCAAAAATAAAAGGCATCAAATAACCCCAAAATTCTACCAAAAAGGTCTCAAATGATAAAATAACATAAAATAATAGTCCAAAACAAGTTCAAAAATGAACCAAAGACCAGCCATGTTACTATCCAAAAAGGATGGACATATGGTTGTCCAATAATGCTCAATTGGTCCCCTCAAATGGATGGCAAAGCTTCCAAGCAAATAACCCTTGAACCTTCAATTCTAGCTCCTCATGTGAGCTCCAAAATATGATAAAGCCCTTGGATTACATCCCTCATCATCTTTGCTCTAGCTCTAGTCACGGGTCCACTTGGAACTTGTAAGGCTTCTTGGTGATCCTTGGTTTAGGCCTCTATGTTCTCATCACACCTTCCCTCCTCAAAAGGATTTGACCTTAAATCAAAACATACATCAAAAGGAGAAAGGTAAACAACATTGTTAGACTTAGTAGTCTAAGTCATTCACACTTCTAAGTTTTGATATTGAAAAAGCAATTTTTTGATAATTATTATTTGATATATTTTTATCATATTTTACTGCTTATTTTCTTTTGATTTCAGGTTTCAAACATATACAACCATGATACAAGAGAACCAAAACTATTTTTTTGGATTTCTTTTTCTTTTTTTTATATAGGATCTCTTGCAAATAAACTTAATTGATCTTTGATCCAAAACCTTTTTCAACTAAACAATGAGGTAGAAAAATCATTTGAAGAAAAACAAGATTTTATAAAACAATTTTTTACATCATGAATCGATGTGTACTTTGATGCGTTGAAGAACTTGTGAAAAGTTCATATAGAAATTTAAGTCACATCAATGCATGAAGTACAAATTGGTTTACCAAAGGTTTGGAAAAATGGCTACTTCAATGTTGTAATCGATGCAAAGCCTATAAATAGCAGTCTCCACTTCGATTACCACATCGCTGAGTTAATAATAACAAACTATAATCGATGCAGTAACTGAAATTAGTTATTCTGTTACAGCAGTTATTCAAGCCTAACTACCTTCATTATATAAATGATTCTTTATAGTTTTTCAACACAATTCAATGCGAAAACATCTAATTAAGAGCTAAACACGATTTTCTCTCTGACTCATCTAAATTCTAAAATTCTTACAGATTCTGGATCAAGAACAATTCAATTTATCATTAGATAGTTTGAGATTTTCATCTCAAACACTGGTATTATATTACCTTCTTCTTTTCTATCATTCTTTCTTTATTTTTTGAGATTTCTAGGGATTTAGAAATCTTATATAGGTTAGCAAGAACCTGTTAATCTTGTGTTTTTCTTTAGGTTTAGAAGAGTCTATCCCAATTCTTTTAGGTTAGCAAGAAGCCTATCAAATTCTTATGTGTTCTTGTAAAAACTGGCAATTCAAGAGCCTGGTAATCCTGATAATTTTTGTTTTTCAATTTGAGAGGTATTTTGGTTGAGAAAGATCAAGTGGAGTAAACTTGAATTACAATTTCAATTCAAGTTGAACCACTTTAAAAACTTTCTGTCCACTGAATTTTATCTTTCATTGCTTAACTATTATTTTATGTTATTTTACACTTAGTTCTGTGAATTATAGTCATTTTTGTTGTTTAACTACTAAATTAAAATTAAAACAAAGGTGTATACAAATTCTCCAATGAGAAAAGGGTAAGATCGAATTGAATTCTGCATATTTAGATTCTACAATATTTCTTTAATGTACCACTCTGGGACCTGACAAACATTAAACATAGCACTAATATTAGAATCACTTAGAAGGTCTAATTTGTTTGCATTATCATTTATTCTTACTACCACTTGAAAATGTCCATCTCCTCTTAGATGAAGTTTTGTCTTCCTTTGAGCCAGAAATCTTTTTTTTTCTCATGTGTAACTACACCCAATCATCCAACTCAAACACTAGCATCTTGCGGCCCTTATTGGCTTGTTGAGTGTATTGCTTCATTTTCTTTTCAATGTTCTTCCTCACTTACTCATGGAATTGCTTCACTTGTTCAGTCTTCCTTTTCCCATCAAGACTAGCACACTCCTCAATCGATAAAGACAACAATTCCAAAGGAGTTAGTGGATTAAAACCATACACAATTTCAAAAGGAGAATGTTGGGTGGTTGAATATATGCTCCTATTATATGCAAACTCTACATAAGGTAAACATTGTTCCAAATTCTTTAAGTTCTTTTGTGATTTAATCTCCCTTGGAGATGACCATGGACTTTTACCAATTTAGCAATAAAAAATTGAAAGAAAAAAAGAGTGATATCTACACCACACTCTAAATAAGAAGAAGAGAGTGATAAGTGATCAAATTAGACACCACAAAAAGGAAACTCTTTAATAAGTCTTCAGGTTCTTGTAAGAATCCTAGGAGAGCACTTGCTCAAAGAAAAATACTTCTATTTCATAAAATTGTCAAATATGAATGGTGAAGGAAACATGCCTCCCCTCATAGCAATTAGGCTCACTAATGGGCTAGATTACAAGTCCTAAACAACCATTCAACTAGCTAAACAAATAAACTAATTTAGTCCAAAAACATTGCCAACTCACCAGCTAATAAGTTAAAGCCAAAACAATCAACCAAGCTAGGTGAAAATAATAGCCAAAACTAAACCAAAACTCAAGGCAATTCCAAGTCTTAATTCAGCCAAAAAAATAAAGAAAACAAGGGGGTCAAATAGCCCCAAAATAAAGCCATAACAAGGTCAAAGGCAGCCTAGAGAATACTACAAAATAAGAGCCCAAAAACATATACAAAAATCCACCCAAAGTGATGGCAATGTAGCTACCAATATAAGGTCGGTTGCAAGTAACACAACATGGTACTCAAAGTGACTCTCATGTGGATGACAAGGCCTCCAAGCATATGACCCTTAAACCCCCAAGCCCAAGCTCTTTATTTGACCTCCAAAATGCATGACAAAGCCCTTGGATTGCTTCTCCCATCTTCTTGGCCCTAGCTCTTGTCGCAGGTCCATTTGGTACATGCAAAGCTCCTTAATGATCCCTGGGTTGGTCTTTCATATTCTCATCACTCCCCCTCCTCAAAAGAATTCAACATCGAATCAAAACCTATATCAAAAGGAGAAAGGTTAACAACATTAAATGTAGCACTAATATTAGAATCATCCAAAAGATCCAACTTGTATGCATTATCATTTATTCTTCCAACCACTTAAAAAGGTTTATCTTCCTTTGAGCTAGAAACCTTTCTTTTCTCATGCACAACCACACCCAATCACTTGGCTCAAACACCACTCTTTTTTTACCCTTATTGGCTTCTTGAGTGTATTGCTCCATTTTCTTTTCTACATTCTTTCTTACTTGCTCATAGAGTTGCTTCACTTGCTCAGTCTTCTTTTTCCCATCAAGACTAACTCTCTCCTCAATTAGTAAAGGCAACAAATCCAAAAGAGTTAGTAGGTTAAAACCATACACAATTCCAAAAGGAGACTATTGAGTGGCTGAGTGTACACTCCTGTTGTATGCAAATTCTACATAAGGCAAACATTGTCCCCAATTCTTGAAATTCTTTTGGATGATAGATCTCAACAATATAGATAAAGTTCTATTAACTGCTTCCATTTGTCCATCAATTTGGGGATGAAAAGTGGTAGAAAACAACAATTTTGTCCCCAATTTTCTCTAAAGGACCTTCCAAAAGTAGCTTAAGAACTTCACATCCCTATTCGAAATAATGGTCCTAGGCACTCCATGCAATCTCATAACCTCTCTAAAGAACAATCCAGCACATATGTAGCATCATCAATTTTGTTCCATGGAATGAAGTGAGCCATTTTTAAGAATCTATCAACCACAACAACAATAGAGTCCTTCCCCTTGATGGACTTTGGCAAACCAAGTACAAAATCCATAAAAATGTCCATCCAAGTTTCACTAGCAAATGGAGAGAGGGGTATAAAGGCCATAAGGCATGATTCTAGACTTAGCTTCTTTATAAGTTATACAATTTCCACAAAGCATTTCTACACCATGCTTCATGCTTGGTCAATAAAAAGTCTCTTGCAAGATAGACAAAGTTTTAGCAATGCTAAAATGCCCCATGAATCTCCCATTGTGCTTCTCTAACAAGCAAATCCCTTAAAGATCCCTTAGGCATACATAATTGGTTTCCCTTAAAGAGGTAGCTATTAACCTGAAAATAATTTCCAAAAGCAACTTTCTCCCAAGCATTGAAAACACTAGCAAAGTCATGATCATCAACATACAAATCCTTGATGTGCTCAAAACTTAACAAGTTAGCATGCAGAGTGGAGATGAGAGTATACCTGCGAGAAAGGGCATCGGTTAGCACATTCTCTTTACCTTGTTTATATTGGATGGTGTAAGGAAATGTCTCAATGGACTCCATCTATTTTGCATGCCTTTAGTTTAGCTTCCCTTGGCCCTTCAAGTGCTTCAAGGACTCATGGTCAGTATGGATGATAAATTCCTTTGGCCAAAGATAGTGCTACTAAGTCTCCAAAGCCTAAACCAATGCATAGAGCTCCTTGTTATATGTAGGATAGTTAAGGGCTACACCTTTAAGCTCTTCTCAGAAGAATGCTATTGGGCCATTTTTGTACATCAAAATAGCTCCAATACTAAGTCCCAAAGCATCACATTCAATCTCAAAAGCTTTGGTAAAATTCAGTAAAGCAAGCAAAAGGGCTGAATTTAATTTTTCTTTCAACAAATTAAAAGCTCTCACTTACTCACTTTCCCACTTGAATCCCACATTTTTCTTTACCAATTCAGTCAATGGGTTAGCTATAGCACTAAAATCTCTCACAAACCACCTATAAAAACTAGCCAACCCATGAAAACTCCTCACATCACTTATGGTTTTTGGAGTTGGCCACTCTCTAATGGCTTTCACTTTTCCTCATCCATTTCAATACCATTGCCAATCACCACATGACCTAAGAAATTAATTTTCTTCAAGCGAAAAGAACATTTATCAAAGTTGGCATACAATTTTTCATCTTTCAAGCATTACAAAACACATCTCAAATGTTCAATATGCTTATGTTCATTTTTGCTATAAATGAGAATATCATTAAAATAGACAACCACAAATTTTCCTATGAAAGCACATAAAGCATGGTTCATCAACCTCATAAATATGCTAGGGACATTAGTTAAACCAAAAGACATAACCAATCACTCATACAAACCATGCTTAGTTCTAAATGTGGTTTTCCATTCATCTCTTAGTCTCATCCTAATTTGATGATAACGATGCTTTAAATCAATCTTTGAGAATGCACAAGAACCATGCAATTCATCCAACATATCATCAGGCCTAGGGATAAGATGTCTATACTTTATAGTGATTTTGTTGATTGGGCAGCAATCAACACACATCCTTGATGATCCATTCTTCTTAGGCATAAGTAAGACTGAAACTGTATAAGGACTCATGCTCTCTCTAATGTACCTTTTTGCCATAAGCTCCTCCACTTGTCTTTGGATTTCTTTGGCCTATTTAGGATTTGTTCTATATGCTATCCGATTTGGAATGGAGGCTTTAGGAATGAAATTAATTTGATGCTCTATTCCCCTTGAAGGAGGCATGCCATAAGGGACTTCCTTGGGGATCAACTCTCAATATTCCCATAAAATAGACTCAATGGCTCTAGATAAAGTGTTAATATCAAGGTTATCATTTAAACCAACACCATTACACAACAAAATTACCATAGGTTGATCCATGTATAAGGCTTTCCTAATGTCACTAGTCTTGACAAAAACATTCCACCTCTTTTTCTCTTTTTTTCCTCTTCTCTCAACTCACTTTTATCATTCTCTCTCCCTTTTTCTTCACTCTTGTTCTTTTTTTCTTCACTCATTTTCTTCTCTCTTTTCATTTGATCTTCTAAGATTTACTTAGGGGTAGGGGTACAAGAGTAATAGTTTTATTGCCCTTCTTGAAGCTATACCAATTTATGAAGCCACAATGGGTGACTTGGAGGTCAAATTTCCGCATCCTCCTAAGTAGCAAATAGACAGCTTGCATTAGCATATTATCACATAAAATTTCATCTTGATACCACCCTATGGAAAAGGAAACTAGCACTTATTTTGTGACTTTTACCTCCCCACTTTCATTCAACCATTGAAGCTTGTAAGGAGTGGGATGATCTAGGGTAGACAAAGATAATTTTTCAACCATGATTGTGTTAGTAGCATTTACACAACTTCCCCCATCAATAATTACATTACAAACTTTTCCTTCAACATGGCATCTAGTGTGGAAAATATTCTCCCTTTGTTCCTCAACCCCTTCCTTAACACATAGATCATCTAAATCTTCATCATCACTATCTTCATTGGAATCTTTGTCAGACTTATCACTAGATTCATCATTATCAGAAACAACAAAGAAAGAGTTTTTGCCAAATACCTCAAAATTATCATTGTGTCTAGCCATAAGGCATAGCAAGGCATCATCTTCTAATTCATCTTCATTAGAAGTAGTATCAGCCTTTTCATTATCCAAAATAGAAAAATTAGATTTCTTGTAGGATGGTCTTTTCTTCCTTCTTTCATTTTCCAGTTACTTCCTTAAGTAAACTAGGCAATCTAGCTTAATATAGCCAGGTTTTTTACACCTAAAACAAGTAGGGACTATGTTGATTGAATTTCCTTGCTCAATCTTAGCATGATTCCTTCTTTATGATGCTGATTTTCTCTTGTCTTTATTCTTCTTTTCCCTTATTATTCTTTGCAACCTTTTACTTAAGAATGCAACATCTTCTTCGTTAATTGCATGCATATCACTTTCAGAATCCTCTTCATCTGATTCAAATACTTTAGCAGCTTTAAGAGCTAGAGTCTTTTTCCTCTTGCCATCTCCACTCATTTTGTATCTCCTCAGTTCCAATTTGTGCTCTTCCAGGCTTCCAAAAAGCTCTTGTATTGTAGGGATACCCATCTTTAATGACTCTTTAATTGCAGTAACCTTGGGCTGCCACTCCTCAGTCAAAGACCTTAGAATTTTATGAACAAGATCTGCATTTTCAAACTTTCTACCAAGCAACATTAAATGGTTAGTAATAGCAGTGAATCTCTGGATTAAATCCTTAATTGACTCACCCTCCTCCATTTTAAACATTTCATATTGTGACACAAGAACATGCACCTTTGAAGCCTTA
>JANHAO010006752.1:0-20937 GCA_026873985.1 Saraca asoca
CTATATTTAAAACTCATAACAGTAGAAATTCTAATAATGCTCTAATAAATTCTAATAATAGATACTGATTCAGATTCTCAACAGAAGTCCTCTCGTAGGTTATATCCACAGTATATTTGAGTTAGGTGTCATTCTTTGGGACATAATATCATCACAAACTGGCTCTTCAAAATTAGAAATTAGAAAGCAAATACCAATTAGGACTAAATTTAGCTTATAATAAATAATTTACGTGAAACTTATGCAAAACAAAATAACTGTTCTTAATTACATCTTTAAGTCCTTAACAACAGGTAAGTTAGGATTGATTATGATTTTGGATATTGAGAAAAAAGTTTGTAAGATACATGTACGCTACAGGTTTAAAGACACATAGTAAAGTCATGTTACAAGCAAATAAAGATGAGAATATTGATCTTAAAGACTAACGGCTAACCTCCATATCAATTAACTCTGGCCAATTGGAAAATCATATTGTTATGATTCTCATTATTGTTTTTCGTATAGTCACACACATCATCAGCATATTTCCCCCATAAAACACATTTCATTTGGTTGTCCCTGTAAATTATTGTCCAAAAGTTAAAATTCAGGTAATTGGGTGAATGATATATGTAAGATTTACAGCAAAGAGGATTTTTTTTTTTTTTTGGTTGACATTAGGTCTTATTTTAGATCACTAGTAACAACTTCCAGGCACTCACTACTCAAAGGATTCGAATTATATTGCTTCAGTTTGCCTACATAACTTATTTCCCCGATAACATCTAATACATAGAGATAAATTTCATCTCAGAAAATTTTCTAAGTTACAGAACTAAATTTAAAAACAAAGAACGATCAAAGTGGGTAATATGAAATTAAATTATAAGAACAGTGATAAAGAACATACCACGAAGAATGTCATTATTATAAATGACAAAAATTAAAGATAAAACAATGAGTATAAACAATCCTTTATATGCCTACTAAGCATTCTACAGGAGCCTTGTGGTACAGGATATCTTCGAAATTCACGAAGTCAAAACCATTTTCTGGTAGTGGACCATCCATCTGTTAGATGACAATTGATTTATTGAAAATCATGTGATTAGGATGTTTGTTCTAGCAGCAATCTCCTGTGTTCTCCTCGACGTGAAAGTGTTGAACAAAATTACACTTTTCTTCAATTAATTTGTCCTTAAATTTGTTAACTAAATTTCCTAGTAGTTCCTCGGGCGGTGTCACCCTAAAAATAAATATGAATATTAATTTCAACTTGATGAGAAGCAAATTAATCTCTAATTTATATGACACTTCATATAATATCATAACAATATGTGGCTGCTTCAGTGTGCATAGAGGAATTTAAAAATGCTTTCTTGTAAGTATATTTCTATTTCAGCATTTAGATGATATATAACTCGGAAGCAACTTAAAAATAAAAAAACTCTGATAACATGGATCAAAGTAATATAATCACGAGTGAGCAGGCATGACTAAAATTGCAAAATTAGCATATAAGAAAATATCAATGGGCAAAATAGGAATTCCAGTCGCATCAACAAATATCACTTCTATAGTATGCATTACGTCTATAGCTCCATTTTTTTTTTATGAAATTCCGATCCTCGCAATAATCTTTCGGGTTTCTTAGCTATCATTAATCAATGAAATAAAATCTATTCGTCTTCTCATATTATATTCACACTCTTCTATATTTAGTTAATTGAAGTATGAGGTTAAATAATGTGTATGCTTCAAAAGTAGGGTGGAGAATAACTAAATATCAATAAAAATAGGGAGGTGATAATCCCATAAAACAATACCATCAGAGACTCGTATAACAAAAGGTGCATAAGGTTCTCCTATATAATAACAAAAATATGCAATCTTATGAGCTATGAAGACCCATAAAAGAAATCCAGAGGCCAATTCCAATGCCCAAGCATCTGATCCTATATTTCTGACGATACAGTATATTTAAGAGACTTATTTTCTAAAATGCTGATACACCATTTTTCAAGAGAAGTGACAGAGAATAGAGCTAGGATTCAAAGAACAAAAGATCAGGAGAAAAACACTGGATGAGTAAGAAACGCAAAAAAAATAGGGGAAAGAAAAGATAAGATTTCTATACCTCAAAATGACAAGCACAAAACATGCATCAATAGTTCTAAAACAATTTCCAAGCTATAGAACAGAGCATGCCATATATCAATTGAGAAATAGCTCTGAAAAGTATTTTTTTCTTGGGAATATTTACAATTTTTCTTGAAGGCTAAAGGCGTTAGTCTTTCAGAATCAAAAGCTTCCATATCCATCATTATGCTAATTTTCTGCTTCTATAGTTCTACAGATACACATAGACATGATTTTGGACCAATCATAGCAGAGCAAGCATAAGAAGAGATACAAAAGTGTAATTTCTTATAAGTATGGTGGTGAATAACTATCAATAAAAACTAAATTCTATGTACAGATACAATGGAAACGAAGCACGGAAATAATTTGCATGTGAAGTACAGTTGTGATGTTCTACCCAGAAATTTAAACATTTCGGTTCATAATCTGAATTTTGTGGCTGGTTGATAAATCTTCATATACCGATGACAAACTTGTCTAGTGTTTTAAGCCTTTACATGATCTGTATAGTTTTGGAAAACATTACCAATCACTATTTAAATATTTTCGAGTTCGATCAACTAACAGAAAGAAATTAAACATTAAACATAGTATATTGACTGAAGCAAAACGATTAAAGCTGATTAGAGAAGAGACGAAAGAAACTTACCTAAAGATTTCTGGTTGGGAAAATTTTCAACCACGCAGAAGCGTGTATTGGCATAAATTAAGATAAAAAAAAGTAGTAAATAGAAAGACACATATATTTAATATAGTTTAACTTTTAGCCTAAAGATGAAGATGAAAGATAAATTCCACCAAAAAATACGAGAGAGTACAAATAGTATAATAATTCTCATATCCACGTCCCAAATGCACCAAAAAATACCTTACAATCTATATACTCTTCACTCTTAATGATCACCAAAAGAATAATAGCTAATCACGTACGAGATCTCAAGTAACCATTATAGGGGATTACAAAAACAAATTCTCTTACCCCCAATCAAATTTTATATAATGCAAGTATTTATAACTCAAAATCTTTATCAAAGGATAAGTTCAACTTGATCACAATATTAATATTAGGATATATCTAACTTTATTAGAGTCCTTGTCTAATCAAAATTCGAACTTGAATAAGATAAAGATATAAATAGGTAATTATCCTATTTTACAAAAATAGAATTTGGGTCAAAATCTCAACAATCTCCACCTTAACACAAATTTTATTATTTGAATGTTATTATAAATGCCCTAGAGACAATCGGTTGCAATGATATAGATACTATATATATCATAGCATATTTAATAGACATGATATTTTGACTTTTTTTTATCAATTTAGTTCTAATATATATATATATATATATATATGTTTTGATATATGTATGCTATGTTGGATAAAATCTTTGAAATATAATTGTGTATAAATAAATTACAATTGCAATTGTAATTATGAGATAATTGATACATATAGTTATATTTCTAAATATCTCTAATTGCAGAATAACTAAGAAAATACGATATTAATTAGTCATGAGTCAACTAGCATATATTATGTCACATTCTTCTAGAAGAATGTAATGATCTCATACACTGTTAATATGTTGATATCTAGAAAGACATATAGGTATATATTATGGAATATATGATTGGATTGACCCATTATGATAAATCATATGGAATGTTATCATGTGTCAATAGATTTCTCATGTGAAATGTGATGTGAGTGATCTTTAGACTTGAGATCAATATACTATCTTATGTATAGAGTTGTGTACTATGATTTTATCCTAGCTTGCACTCTTAAAGAGTGTACATGAATAATTTTGGATGCACCATGAAGTATATAAAGGTAATGATTGATTAAGAAAGAATTCATCCTCCTTAGTAACAAGGAAAGATATTCAAAAGATGTATTAACATTTGTGCTATGATCAGAATCATAGGCCCATGTATTGATGATACATACAAGTAGTTTTATGTATAATCAATTTTTAATACATAAAAAGAGTTTTGTATATAAATGATTATGGGATAGCACATAGTCAAACTTACACATATAATTAGATGTTCAAATTAAGATTAACACTTGAACCTTATCATAAGTCCATTTTGAATGTTAAGAGATGAAGAAATTGAATTACACATGGCACTTTATCATGAAAGGCTTTGATTTTCACAAATTTATTCCTGGTATTTGGATAGTCATGATACTTTGCTAAAAGTCAATCATGATCCATAAATTTGTTTGAATAATTTAGGAAATTTCTATTTGAATCAAAGGACTTTTAATTCAATTGAACTTATATAAGCTTATAAATAAATTCATTATCAACATGTATGAAAACCTAATAGGTCACACACAATAAAATCTCTTTGATCCAAAGTAAAACAAAAAGTTAGAATGTAAAATATTTTGAATTCAAGAGTTGAATTAGTGAATATATTGAAATTTTAAAATGATTAATTAAATATTCAAATATAATTAGAAGTGTTAATTAATCAATAATTTAATAATTCTAATAGAGATCATACTTATTAAATAGTAGCAAATTTTTAATATTAATATTTAAATGTTGTTAAAACATTCATATTAATTCTAGAGGAGATCATAAGTAAAGGAATATTTCTTCACTTAAAAAGTTATTTTGATTAATTAATTAAAATAATTAGAGAGTGATTGTATAGGAGAGTTTATGAGTTTGGATTCATAGAAGAGTGTTTAGGCTTATTGGACATAAAAGATGACACATAAGGTTAATAAGTTTGGATTCATTATGACCTAAGTGAGTAGTATGGACTCCTTGGGCCAGGAGGGCTACATTAGTCATGCAATGCATCCACTTGATGAGTGGACAACATATGCAAAAGGAAACCCTAGCTTGTGTGCCACTCATGCTTATTGCACACTTTTGTGCTCCACTCTCTTCAATTTTAATGAGTGAGATGCCAACCTTATTACACAAGTGTATGTAACGACACACAAACGTCAACCCTAGCACACATTTTGTGTGCCCAACTCTTTTTTGTGATCTCACTTCTTATCTCCTCTTTGCATTCAAACATCAACCCTACCCATGTGAATTCGTGATTCCTTAGAGAGTTAACACCTCTAAAGTTGAGTGGTAGATTAGAAAGTTACATGAACTTGGTGGAGGCATTGAATCAAATTGGTTTGTCTAGATCACTGTTGTTATTGGAGATTGAATTTGAAGTAGTCTGAACTTATACTAGGGTTGGTGTTTGTGTGCACCCAACTCTCGAGAGTTTTTCTAACTTAAGACATGCATAACTATAATTTGAATCAAATAGTTAATGTTCTATGCCTTCTTATCTTATATGTATCATATATACTTAAATATATGGAAGGATGATTATGGACCAAATACATTTATGAATGTATTTTTATTATTAGGTATTTTATTAAATAGGGTTTGCATGTCATGCATTTCTCTTAACTTCTGTATGTAAAATTCTCTTCTTATCTCACTCACCTTGAATGTAACTCAAGATTCCTTCTATATAATGTAATTTTATTTTTCTTTGGAAGCTGTTGAAGAAGGTGCCTGAAGCATGATGATGCAAGAAGAGGTGCATATCATGCAGATGTTTCCCTTGTATGGCTCAAGGGAAATAACTTTAAATTGGTCCACAATCATCCCATATATGTTATGCATGCATGTGATTTATGTTGTGATATAAATAGTGATGTATGTGTGGCATAGGCTAGTTGATGTGTGTGTGTACATAGATTAGTCTTAAATGTATGCATGCCATATATGAAATCTTTACATAGTTAAGCTTTAAACTGATTAAAAGATCCTTCACTAACTTAAGTTGCATGTTAAGAACATGATTAATCACCACCCATGAAAATAATAATAACCAGAGATCGATTTCATAACTTATTAGCCTCCATCATTAGTGATATTCTTGTTTGATATTCTTAACTTAGCAAACATGTATAGTTTGGATAACCATTGTCATGATTATATAGTTTTTAGGCATGATTAGGTTTCACTTGAACATTATAAACAAATGGTTGTTAATAATGTTTGATGTGAAGGATAATAAATGATAAAAAGTTGTCAATCTAATGATTAGTAGTTACATTGAGATGTAATTGACAAGCTAAGTTATCTATCTAGTCTAATTTATTTGGTTTCTTTGGCCTCCATCAAGATCAAATAAATTAAACTGAGATCTTAACTTACTACAATTATCATCCAACGTGATAATCTGATTCTAAGATAGAGGATCATTATAATTAAAGAAAATAGTGGGCGTTCATTTTATTAAAGTCCATATAAATTGAACATTATGCTTATATATTAATCTGTTCTATTCGTATTAAAGGTTGTTAAAATCACAAATAACATCTTCTTAAGAAACATACTGGTTGAAAGTAAGTTAACTGAGTCAAATTACATGGACCGGTCATGAAACTTGAAGATTGCCCTTAAGCAGGAAAAGTTAGCCTCTATCCTTGAGAAGGGTCCTCCTGTACCTTCGTTTGAAGGTTTGAGTGAGTATGCAAATTTTGACTTTGTTTTTCACTTGAAACATTAAGAAGACATTAAACAAGTAACATGTGTGATGTTGGCTTCAATATCTCTTGAGCTTTAGAAGTACTATAAAATAGAACTCCTTCTGAGATGATTCTACATTTGTTAGAGTTATATAAAGGGCACGATTCTAATAATGGATAACAGATATCTCATAAATTGTTCAACTATAAGATGATTGAAGGATCATTTGTTACAACTCACATGGTAAAGATGATCGATCTAATACAGAGATTGGTTCAACTCAACCATGTGATTGACAATGATTATGTAATGAACATCATATTGCATTCCTTTCCTAAGTGATATAAGTAGTTTGTCATGAATTTCTTCATCAATAAGATAGAGGTATCTTTTACAGAGTTGCTCAATATGATTAAGACTATTAAAATGACTTTCAATAAGGAACATCCTATATTGATAGTTAGTATGTCTTTTAAGCCTAAGAAGGGAAAGAAGAAGAAGCCTAAGAAGAAGAGTTCTAATGTAAGGCTGAGGTTGAGAAACCTAAAGGAGGTGTATAGAAGAAGAAAGAGCGCACTCTCAAAGGTATCTACTACAATTGTAGAGTAGAATGCCATTAGAAGTGAAATCATAAAGCTTATTTCGAGACTGTAAAACAGAAAAAGATCAAAGAAATTTCTACTTCAGGTAAAGATATCCTCATGATAGAGATCAACTTGTCTTACTGCTATATTGATTCTTGGGTATTAAATACTAATTGTGGCTCATACATTTGTAATGATATGCAGAGACTAAGAAACAATAGAAAGCTATAAAAAGGTGAAGTGGACCTATGTGTCAGGAATGAAGCAAAAGTTATTGCTATTAGCATATGAACTTACCTTTTAGAATTGTCTATAGGCTTAATTCTAGAATTAAATAATTGTTATTATGTTTTTGCAATTTCTAAAAATATTATTTCAATTTCTTGTTTAGATTAAGAAATATTTGCTTTTACTTTTAAGAATGGGTTATTCTTTTTCACATGATAACAAGTTTTATGCTACTGGCAAACTTGTTAATGGATTAAATATTCTAGAATTAAGACAAGAGATCTTAACTATCACAAATAAGAAACAAAGTTTAATGAATCCATAAATCTATCATATCTTTAGTATTGTAAACTTGGTTATATTAATAAAACTAGAATCATAAAGTTACATAAAGATGAATATTTGGATCTATTTAATTATGAATCATAAAAAAGTTATGAATCTTGTCTTTTTAGGAAAATGACTAAACCATTTACTGAAAAAGGTGAACATGTCAAAGAAGTGCCAAGGTCAATACATAATGATGTATGTGGTCCAATGACTACTATAGCAAGAGGTGCATTTTCTTACTTCATCACCATTATCAATGACTATTCTAAGTATAGATATATGTGTTTGATGAAATACAAGTCTAAAGCCTTTGAAAAGTTTAAGGAATTCAAAAGTGAAGTAGAGAAACAAATTGAAAAAAGCATTAAGACACTTAGATCCAATCGAGATGGTCAATACTTAAGCCATGAATTTATGGATTATTTAAAGGAGTTTGAGATTCTTTTACAATGGACTCCACATCACCATAAATAAATGGTACTTAGAGAGGAGAAACTGTAACCTATTTGACATAGTATGGTCTTTGATAAGCTTTGCAACTTTACCAATCTCATTCTGTGGCTATAGTTTAGAAACTATTATATATATCCTTAATCATGTCCTATCAAATTCTGTTGATACAACACTATACAAACTATAGTTTAGAAATAAGCCAAGTTTTTTACATTGAAAATTTAAGGATGTTTTGCTTATGTAAAGTAGATTATCTCAGACAAGCTGAGATCTAAGAGTGATAAATGATTATTTGTGGTAAACCCTAAGGAAACAAGGGGTTACTACTTTTACCACCCTATTGAGCAAAAATTCTTTGTCTCAATAAATGCTACCTTCTTGGAAAAAGAGTTTATAGTTGAAAAGGTTAGTGGGAGTAAAGTAGAACTTGAAGAGATCGAAGAACTATAAAATAACATAGATCACAGGGTTAAGGATGACCTAATTAAGTATCTTAATGGGTTGAAATAAGTAATCAAGCTCAAAGTACACCTATACTCCAAAGATCTAGTAGGGAATATCGTGAACTTGAAGGATATGGCTATCTCCTTACATAAGAGAATGACAATGAACCTACTAATTACCAAAAAGCAATATCAAATATTGATTCCTTGAACTGGTAGGAAGCCATTAAATCTAAAATGGATTCAATCCATGAAAACCAAGTATGAAACTTGATCGTTACACCCAAAGGAATAAAACCCATTGAGTACAAGTGGATTTTTAAGAGAAAGATAAATGCAGATGGTAAAGTATAAACCCACAAAGCTAGGTTGGTGGCAAAAGGTTATAGGTAAATACAAGGTATTGACTATGAGAAAACATTTTCACTAGTTGCCATATTGAAGTCAATTAAGATTTTACTTATAATAGTTGCATATCATGACTATGAGATTTGACAAATGGATGTCAAAATAACTTTCCTTAATGGAAACTTGAAAGAGGATGTATATATGATACAACCTGAGAGCTTTGCGTCTAAGATTGAACCCCACAAGGTATACAAGCTATAGAGGTCCATATATAGACTGATGTAAATTCCATATATAGATGACATATTACTTATAGGAAATGATACTCTTATGTTACAATCTGTCAAGTTATAGATGTCCAAGATATTCTTCATAAAGAATTTGGGAGAAGCAAACTACATTCTGAGTATGAAGATAAATAGGGATAGATTTTACAGGTTACTTGGCATCTCCCAATCCATGTACATAGACAAAGTGCTAAAAAGGTTTAACCTTGATAGGTCTAAGCAAGGATTTTTACTAATGTTTCATGGTATTTACTTGTCTAGGAAAAAGTGTCTTAAGATGAAAGATGAATAGAAACGCATGAATAAGATTCCCTATGCATCTACAATAGGATTAATCATGTATGTCATGCTATGTACATGACCAGATATCTCCTATGCATTAAGTGTCTCTCATAGATATCAGGCCAATTTAAGTGAAAGACACTAGAGTGTAGTCAAGACCGTCATAAGCACTTAAGAAGAACTAAAGATGTGCTCTTGATATATGAAGTTGAGAATTAGAGGTTTCACTAATGAAAGCTCTCAATCTAATTAGGATGGTTACAAATCACAATCATGATTTATATTCACTCTTAATAGAGGTGCGATATATTGGAAAAGTTCCAAGCAAGATACTACTGTAGATTCTACAACCAAAGTTGAGTAAATTGTTGCTTCAAAAGTCAAAAAGGAAGTTGTTTGGATAAAGAAGTTCAATACTAAACTAGCGATTGTTCTTATCATCATTAATCCAATAGAAATTTATTGTCATGACAATGGAGCTATAGAGAAGCTAAGGAATTGAGGTTTCATCAAGTATCCAAACATGTCATGAAGCGTTAACATTTAATCAAAGAGATTATAAAGTATAATGAAATAAGAATAGAACGGATTCTCACAAGCGATAATGTAGTTGATCCTCTTACTAAGCTCCTATCCTAGTAGAAGCTTGATTATCATTTAGAAAGAATCAAGATTAGATACATAGGTGATTGGCTTTAGGTCAAGTGGAAGATTATTAATATAGATACCCTAGAGACAATCAGTTGTAATAGCATGGTATATATCTCTTAGCATATTTAATAAACATGATATTTTGACTTCTTTATCAATTTAGTTTTAATATACGTTTTGATATATATATATATATGTTATATTAGATAAAATCTTTGAAATATAATTTTGCATAAATAAATTAAAATTGAGATTGCAATTATGAGATAATTTATACATATAATTATGTTTCTTAATATCCCTAATAGTTGAATAATTGAGAAAATAGGATATCAATTATTCATGAGCAAATCAGCATATATTATATCATATTTTTCTGGAAGAATATAGTGATCTTACACACTATAAATATGTTGATATCTGAATAGACATATGGGTATATATTATAGAACATATGACTGGATTGATCTACCATAAGAAACCAAATGTAATGTTATTGTGTGTCTATGGACTTCTCATATGAAAGGTGATATAGGTAATCCTTAGATTTGAGATCAACACAGTATCTTATGTATAGAGTCATCTACTTTGATTTTATTCTATGCTTGCACTCTTAAAAAGTATATATGAATAATTTTAGGTGCACCATGAAGTACATGAATAGTAATTAATCAAGAAAGAATTCATCCTTCTTGATAACAAGGAAAGATATTCAAAGATGTTTTAACATTTGTGCTATGATCAAAATTATAGGCCTATGTAATGATGATACATAACAGGCGTTTTATGTATAATCAATTTTTAATACAAAAAAGGAGTTTTATATATAAACGATTGTGAGATAGCATATATTAAAACATACACCTATAATTTGATGTTCAAATTAAGGTTAACACTTGAACCATATCCTAAGTCCAATTTAAATATCAAGAAATAATGCGATTGAATTACACACTAACACCTTAACATGAAAAATTTTGAGTTCCACAAATCTATTCATGGCATTTGGGTAGTTATTATGCTTTGCTAGAAGCCAATCATCATGATCTATGAATTTATTCAAACAATTTAAGAAAATTATGTTTGAAATAAAAGGAGTTTTGATTTAATTGACATTATAGAAACTTGTAAATAAATTCATTGCTAACATGCATAGAAACCTAATGGGTCATATAAAATGAAATCTCTTTGATCCAAAGTCAAAGTTAGAATGCAAAATATTTTGAATTCAAGAGTTGAATTATTGAATATCTTGAAAATTTAAAATGATTACTTAAATGTTCTAACATGATTAGAAGTTTAAATTAATCAATGATTTAATAATTCTAATATGGATTACAACTATTAAATAATGACAAATTTGTAATGTTGATATTTAAATGTTGTTAGAACATTCATATCAACTCTAGAGAAGATCATAAGTAGAGGAATGTTTTTCACTTCGAAAGTTATTTTAATTCATTAATTAAAATAATTAGAGAATGATTACATAAGACAGTTTATGAGTTTGAACTCATAGAAAAGTGTTTGAGCTTATTAGACACGAAAGAAGGGGTATGAGGTTAATGAGTTTGGACTTATTATGATCCAAACAAGGAGTATGGACTCCTTGGGCCAAGAGGGTTGTATGGCAAGGAGTATGGATTTCTTGGACCAAGAGAGCTGCACATCCACTTAATCAGTGGATGACATAAGCAAAAGGAAATCTTAGCTTGTGCACCACTCATGTTTGCACCCCACTCTTGTGCTCCAATCTCTTTTATTTAAAGGAGTGAGATTAATCCTAATACACAAGTATGTGCACCCAACTCTTTGCTGTGATCTCACTTTTCATCTCCACCTTGCATTCACGCACCAAGTGAATTCATGATTCCTTAGAGAGCTAACACCTCTAAAGCTAAGTGGTTAATTTTTGTATTTTACCTATTACGTAAGCTTAGTGGAAGCTTTGAATCAAATTGGTTCATGTGAATCACCATTAACATTAGAGATCAAATATGAAGAAGGACAATTTAAAGGACTTGATCATACGATTTGTTCATGAAATAGCTTGAAGATCAAATTTAGATCCAAGAACAACTCTTGAGAAGGAATAATTTAAATTATTACTTTAAAGTTTATTTGAATTATACCAGGCTTTATGGATTAATTTGTAAATAACATGATTTGGATTTAGAAAAAATTTTAAAATTCTATTGTGCATATTTGATATTTTTGATTGGCATACTTGATGTTTAGATCTATTTTTTCCAACACCAAAAAAGTCCTCAAACTTCGAATCAAGTAGCTCCATCAAATTTGAGTCATGTTCTCCATAGACAAGGAATATCTTCAAAACTCCACCTCTTATTGAACACTAACACTCTAGATGTGCATCAAATTTGATTCATCTTTTGCACAAAGAGTTCTTTCAATAAAATCAAATAAAATCTAAACTTAATATAAAACTTCAAAATGAATTTGTGTCGATAGTTATTTAATCAAACTAAACACAATATTAAACCAACCAAGATTAGCAAATGCAGGTAAAACTCGAATAAGAACCCACAACTAGCAAAATTAGGCGCTGATATAACTTATTGGGAAAATTTTCAATCATGCAAAAGTGTAATAATTCAAGATCAAAGAAATAGTAAATAGAAAGATACAAATATTTAACATAGCTCAACTTTTAGCCTACTCCACGAGTAAAGACAAAAAAAAAAAATTCATTAAAGAAACAAGAGAGAGTACAAATGGTATAATAATTCCCAAATCCATATCCCAAATACACCAAAAAATACCTTACAGTGTGTATACTCTTTATTCTTAATAATTACCAAAAAAATAAGAGCTAATTACGGGATTTCAAATAACCCACATAGGGGATTACAAAAATAAACTCTCTTTCACCCCCAATCAAATCTTTTATAATACAAGTATTTATAAATCAAAATTCTTACTAAATAATAAGTCTAACTTGCTCACAATATTAAATATTATGACACATCTAACTTGATTAGTGCCATTATCTAATCAAAATTCAAACTTGAATAAGATGAAGACATAAATAGATAATTATCCTATTTTAAAAAAATAGAATTTGGATCAAAATCTCAACAAGGATCAAGCAATTAAATTAGTATACTCTCAAAGCAATGAATATGATGAAAGTAAGAAACTAATGTATTGAAAAGCATGAATATAGCTTTGGACAGCAGACAAATGTAATGAATTTATTCGAAAATGAGCATCGATTGACCATCATAGAGTACAACATACAAAACACAATGATATTAACTTCCAGAAATATTGATCTAATTTTCTGCAATAACGAAGAGAACCCATTCATTTTGTGATTAATTGCTAAGCAGCAAAAAGAATATAACAAAAGTCAATCAAAGGATCAATGTTTCAGAATCCATTGTAAAGACATAATCACTAACTATTTGAGGACAATTTTCATATCGACCTTAAGTTGCATGCGTACCACATTGCTTCTGATAAAATTTTGGCAGTATGTGATTCATTGCTTGTTTTTTATTCTATTTCTGCCTAATCTATAGGTTTCATCTCATAAGAAAAAGCTAAATGTACAGTTAGACCGAAGTGAAATCGCTTATAAACAAAACCTTAAATCAACATGTACTTAATCTTGTGAATATATAGGATAGACAGCTACCACAAGTATCTTCCTCAGGTAACAATCAAAGATTTCTAAACATTAATTAAAAAGAAGACAATAATAGACAACTACTAAATCGAATATATTTCAAGTATTATAATTAGGTATAATTGCTAAAAATAATTTCTTCACATTTGAAACATTATAGAGGTCTCCCAATGCATGATGAATGAATCTCTCCCATGAAATAAAGCTTTAAGGGCTTGTAGGCAAAATTATGGATTGCTCAAATTAAGATCCATCTATGTATAAATATGACCTACTAATAAGCTCAAATTACCAGAAGTCATATCAGGGGAGTGTATTGAGTGATCTCAGTGATCAAGATAGTATGTCTCTGATAAAGATCACAAATGAATGCAAGTTTTTAATTTAATAAAAAATAGCTAAATGATAAAAATTTTATAAGCACCAAGAAAAAAACAAACAAATATTCAAAGTTCAATAGCGATAGTAAATAGCAAGACAAAGTCAATACTAAATCTAAGGAACGAAAAATCATAAGTGTAGATCATTTGAAGAATACATGCATAACATATAAAGAAGAAAATTGAGAAGCAAAATATTGTAATAACCAAAACGTCACCCAAGGATGAGAACCATACATTTCCAACATTGGATTGCCCATCGTAATATGATCCCGCAGAATATGACGTTGTATCCACCTGTTAGTTTGTTAAAAAATCATTCACATAAATATGTAGAGTAAATGCTGACAGCAATAAACCAAACTCATCACAAAAGCAGGCACAACAAACTAAATCAAAGGAATGTCAACATACTAGCGAAATTGAGAGAAAGTTAATTAATGTAGTGATATGTCCACTGAGTTTTTTAATTGGCAAATACGAAACAGTTTATCATAGAATCTCAATGTACCTTAGACAATGCATGATCACAAAAACAGTCAGATATGGAACAATGATCACTAATCAAATGGTACACTTCAAATGCATTAAGGTGCCTATCAATATTAGCCTAAGAAATCAATTTATCAAATTGAAAAAACTTGGATTCAATCGCAACAACAACATCATGAGGAAAGGTATAAGGAATGATCCCCTGTGGCAACCAAACAAACCATTATTAGCAACGTACATGAATATGTATTAAATCAATATAAGTTTGAGAGCGTAACCTGTTTCATTTCATTCAAAAATTCATAGGCAGATTTTTTAAGAAACTTCTTTATGTCATTGTCTAATAGTATGAATGCCGGCCTTATATGACCATCTGTGACCAAAACATGGACTTTGTACCCAAAAAGAAAATCAATCCCAATCATATAAAGATAAATCAATAAAAAGATCAATAACCAATTATATATAAATAAACTAAATAACATAATTGTCATTCATAGCTAACTTGGGTATCATATATGGATCAATAAGTTCACAACCATTGCAACAAGGCTCGTCTGCACTATAATCAACTAGATTATTACACTCCAGGCAAGCAATGCTGTAGAAACCTTTGTTAGTGAAGATCTTGTCGACCCATCCAACAGTCTCAACTTTGCAAGGCTGTAACAGTCAAAATAATCAATTAACTCACATTGTAAAAACACAATTCTATAAGAACCTCATCCCTACCTTTTGGTTAGATTTGCTATATGTGTTTATTAAGGATTTTAAATCTCAAGTTTAATTCTGTGTTTAATTTTTCAAGAATTTCCATTGCAAACAAAAAACCCTCCCCATTCATGGATTATGGAAATCACTAAAATGATTCTAAAGGAACCTTCTAAAATGAAGCAAGATTTACAGGTCTACATCAAGTTTTTAACAGAAAAGATGTAAGGTGCCATAGGTTTTTACTTTTAAATTTTCTTCATCAACGTGCATCATGAACCGAGAGAAGATATATAGTAACTACCGAATAACTCACATTTCTGCCTTGAAAGATACCTCTCATTCTATATTATGCTTCATTTTTTTATTCAATGTGCATAAGCCTACCCCTTTTTGGCTCTCTGTAGCTACCACCAATTCTATCCCAACACTCTACTAAATAAAAAATTTATACATTATGGCACTTTATTTGGATTAAATTTCAATCTTTTTGACCCCTTTTTATTGTCTGGAGATTTTAAATATATGGAGTCAAAGAAAAATTGATATTTGATCATGATATACTAAGTTTTCAAATGAAGTTTTGGTAAGTAGGTGGTTAAATTTTATAGCTGTCATTTTTAGGAATATAAACATGTATGGAAGTTTTCATTGTATGTGGTCCAAGTTCGAAATTTTTTCACACAGATTATATTGATGACAAATGTGCTCGGGGAAATTAAGTGATTAAATAAAGAGTTTCTTAATATGAAAGTTTTTGTTATTCAAAATGCTAACAAGCTCCATAAAGTGTTCTTCGTATGTGCTTTTTAAATGTATAATATCCTGTGCATGTGATAGTTGAGTTTATATGTATATATATATATATATATATATATCAATTAAAACAGGAAAAATGCCAGTACACCTCAAAAGGTTGATTTTGCAAGAAGAAAGGAAATTTATATTATTCAGAGCAATTTGAAATCATTAAAGGCAGGGAATTCAAATAAAATTCAAATTCAAATGAAACATAGATAGTTCTAAAAAGCAAAAAAAAAAAAAATGGGACTTTAGGATTCACAATTTCAATTTAAGTTAGAACAATAGCATGATTGATAAAAAGCAGACTTCTTAGCCTAGCACTACAAAAAGTAAAACAAAACGAAAGCTAAGAATGACAATCTGCAAACCTAAAACCAACGAAGAGCGAAGATGCAGCACGGGAACGGAATGGTACACATTCAACTGTTAGAGTGCTTGGCCACTCAAATTGCTCCATTGCGCCAGGTCAGAGTCGCAATGGAAAGCTACATGTATAAAATTTCGTCCCCTTGTTAAAGATCCTCCACTCTCAATGGTACTCGCCACCAGAGATACAGTAGCCAAACAGCGCTACATTTTTTCCTCTTAACTGATATTTAGGGTTGATTTAAAGATCACAAAATGATTGAGAGTAGTGGTTACTGGTATGTTAGGTTTGCCGTTGAACCTTGAGGAGACAGTGTCCATAAGCTTGATTCTTTGGGGGTCGAGAAGACACATCACAAGCCGAACCTGTTACCTGAAAGCCCTTTAACCTAATTGTTGGTAAAAATATTAGAATATATCACAACGAAAAATATTAAATTACTTAGATCAATTTTTTCTATCCCATGCAATTAAATAAATTTAATACAAAATTAACTATTGAAAAATAAATTAGGTGACTAGTAATTTTTGACATGAAAAATCCATTAACATGAGAGTAAAGACCATACGACCTAGTTCAACAAAAATTCTTCTACAAATAAATAATTAATGAGTAGAATAATATCTTCTTAGAAATTCTAGGAAACAGTTTGAATAAAACTCTTTACCAAAATAGGTAGAATCTCTACACAATTATCCTAACAAAATGTTGTGTAAAGTTAGCTAGTAGAAAAAAAGAAAAATTCAAGATAACATATGCACTATACTGTAAAAAAATATCACTAATAACATACTCAAATTTCATGTTAATTGAAATAAGTTTCATGATCAATTTTCCAACAGGATAGATAAAAACCAATGCAATCTTCCTTTTTGGTGCCTTTTGGCTCATGGCAACTACTCAACTCTTCTTTTTTCTCACAAACTTACTCACGCAAATCAAGCCTACATATATATATATATATAAAGCTTGTTGCAAAAGAATTAAGAATCCCTATTTTATTAAAATCTCTTTTCCTTTTTTTTTTATTTTCTTATTCATCCTTTATGTAAATATAAATGACATGTGAGCCCACTTAAAGGAACCCATTAACAAATCTCCCTTTTCTGACTAAGTGGGGCACATTGCCAAGCCCGCTTTCTCTCTACAAGTGATCGACTTTTGTATGGGCAAGGCCTTTGTCACCATATCTAAATCATTATCATCGGTATGGATTTTCTCAAGTGTCAACTATTTCTCTCTAGTGCTTCATGTATCCAATGAAATTGTACCTCATTGTGCTTTGACCTTGAATAAAAAGTTGGATTCTTGCTGAGATGAATTGCACTTTAACTATCACAATGCAATACATACTTCTCTTCCTTCAAGCCCAACTCTTGTAGGAATTTTTGTATCCATAAGAGTTCTTTAGATACTTCTGTAATAGCAATGTGTTCAACTTCTGTGAAAGATAATGCAATACGTTTTTGCAACTTTGATGCCAAGACATAGCTTCCCCTAAAAAAAAAAGCTATCATGTATCCAGAAGTAGACTTTCTAAAGTCGACATCACCAGTCATATATGCATTTGTGTAACCATCTAACATTGGCTTATCAGTACCAAAACATAAACAAACTTGTTGTTGACAATTTCTAGGACTAATTGAAATGGGCTTACGAAGGCCTAACGAACTAGACCAAGATAAAAGGGATGGCCCAATCTGAAGTAAGGTCGCAGAAGGCAGCCGGCAGGTTGCCCAATGCGAGCTCGAAGCCTCCACTAGTTCAAGGTTGCAGCAAGCTCCCCCTGGGATAATTGGACACAGCTAATGTCTGCTTGACAGTCTAAAATACACTTCAACTAGCAAATCAGCCTCCAAAAATCGACAATGATTTACCTTACATTTATTGCCATTGCCTAGCACTTATTGCCTGATGTGGCTGTAATCATAGTTTTACAATGTTAAATTACAACTTATAACCTTCCTCGCTCTTATAAATAGGAAGGGGGACCATTGTAACGGGAAGTAAGAAAAATTGCATGTAGAAACCCTACAAAACTACTAAGAGTGTTGTAATTCTGCCAAACTGAATAGCGAAACAATTGCTAATAGCAAATATAGCAATCGTGGATGTAGGAACCATATTGGCTTTAGTCGAACCACGTGAAAAACTTTATATGTTCACTTTGTCCCTCTTCTTCTTCCTATTTATGTTTCCCTCATACTTTCATAGTCTTTACAAACACTTTAGGTTCTTAAACTCTCGGTTGATCAATTACCAAAATCGATCGTTAACATTTTGGCACGCTCGGTGGGACCAAACTGCTTTCCTGTTGAAACACCAACCAAACATGATGGTGAGAGGAAGAACAACTAGGAGTTCTGATGTTGCCGCTAACTAACTAGGTAGCCATGAACAGTAACAACAAAACATGTTAGGAAATGGAAACTTATTCCCAACAAGTGCCTCTGCCATCCCCTCAAAAATTGATGGTATGCAAGCATTGCATTAGTACCCGGAGGCGCTCGAGAATACCGTCAAGAGACTTGTTGACGCAGTTATAGCATTAACCCAGGTGCACACCTATGGGGCCTAAAAATAAGTTAAAGTTGCACCAGCCAGGAGAATAGACCGAGGACTACAGAAAAAGTTGCTAGTTCAGGGAGAAAATTAAGCTGGGGAAGGACCTCGACGAGCGAACTCAACCCGCTCCTCCAATTCGTGATTCGAATCATAGGATTGCTGAGATCATGAGCATGATAGAAATCGATGACCTGGGAGCTCACATTACATTGAGGGCTTGAATGCAAGTCGTGATAGTACCAGGGACCGACGGTCAGAAACACAAGATTCAATTATGGAGGAACTATTGAAGAGGGTGCAGTGGTTGAAAAAGTGCCCCTCAGCTTAAGACCGATCAGATTGCTATGAGGAGAGGACCTTATTTTCCAAGGAAATCGAGACGGAGCCTTTCCCTTATTGAATCAAAGTCCCTGCCATCCGATCATATGAAGGGAAAAGCAATCCTTATGACTACCTAAATGCCTTCAATATCCAGATGGATCTCCAAATAAATAACCCTTTGGTCAAATGCTACATCTTTCCAACTAATCTCATAGATGTACCTTAGGTGTGGTTCAAGAACTTTCCAGCTCACAGCATTAATAGCTAAGAGGAATGCTAAAAAAGATTTATTAACCAATATAGAACTTTAAGAAAGCAGCTCGCACCATCCTATCACCTCGCTATGATTTTTCAGCAGAAGGATGAGTCACTAAAGGACTATATTATAAGATTTCGTAGTGAGGTGAATAACGTAGAAAGCCCCTCCGATGATAGCATCTTAACAATGATCTCAACAGGACTCTGTAAAGATGAAAAGCTGTGTGAAAGTATATACAAGTTCCCGATGAGAGATCTAGTAGAATTCTATGAGTGAGCTGCAAAGGAGGTCAAATGGGAGGAGGCTTTTGGTTCAAAGAAGCTTGGACAAAAGAGCAAGGCGAGTGGCTCTACCTTTAATCAGAATAAGAAATGGGGTAGTCACGAAAAAGGCAAGATGGGTCAAAACAATGGCACCAGAGTCCAACCGGCTAAGAAGGCTAGAAGGGAACAACCCGAGCCCCAAGGTTGCCATGATAATTATAGTATCTTTTCTGACACCTCTAAGAGGATATATGCCATCAAGAAGCATAGAGAAGATTTTGGGTACCCTAGACCCTTGAAGACTCTACACAAGTACAAGGACACTGGTAGGTTCTGTGCCTACCATAACGACATTAGGCACAACACCTCTAAATGTAGGTTACTTAAGGATGCGATTGAAGATCTAATCAGAAGAGGCCGCTTAAGAGACTATATAGTCCTTCCTGCAGGGCAGTGACCTTAACACTCCCAACAATTAGTATAGCCATCCTAGCTACTCAAACAAGAGTAAACGGCCATGGTCAGAACTATCTATACTATCCATGGCAGGCTGTATATTGTAGGCACCTTACATGGGTCAATGAGTGTTACGTATGAAGTGCAAGCTACATCCTGTCCGTAGGGTATGAATCGAAAAGGCCCGCCAAGAGAGCTAGGATCGTCTCTGAATGCATCACTTTTGTTGATGATGATGCACGGGGAATCCAATTACCCCTACAATGATACCCTTGTCATAGAGGCCAAGATTAGCAATACTGTGTAGGTTTGCATGGCCAAGAAGGGCAGCAAGGTCTGAAAATTTCAAAAAAATTTCTCCCCTTTGGCTAAGCAAATCTCCCATAGATCCACTGGTTTGAGGTCTCAAAACAACCTAGATCA